>JAULJZ010157095.1:0-52643 GCA_032270985.1 Heliamphora pulchella | reverse complement strand
GACTCCTTCGAGGGTTATAAATAGGAGGGATAGTTATGCTTCTGGGGATGATCAAATTAGAGAGCGTGGTACAGACTGTTCAAACTGTCAATATTCCAACTCAATTGGCCTTCTCCTTCACCCAATCACCGTCTTACTTTGTTCTGTGTTTCTGACTATTTTACTTGTTTTACCTTTGCGATATTTATTAATTATTTTATTCTAAAAAGTCCCTACATTTTTTGGCGACTCTACTGGGAAGATAAATTTGTAAATGGTCAGTACTCAAAGCGAATTTCACACAACATCAAAAGCAGCCATGTAAGAAGGTCGTTCTAATAGCAACGAGCATATTAACGTGCCTAGGGCAGAACAGCAGGCAAGTTCCAACAATAGCCGCAATGACTTATTCTTAGACGCACTACAGGCTATCCAAGATGGCCAGAACAGCAAGCAAATTCCAATAATAACCGCAATGACCTATTCTTAGACGCACTACAGGCTATCCAAGATGGCCAGAACAGCATTCTAAAATCAATAACAAGCTTGACTAATTCACTTTTAGCCATATTGACGAATGCCAATCGGGTAGATGCTACAGTCGAGAGGAAACCAGCAAAAAAGGTACCCGCAGATCCGCAGGTGACCCCAATGGGTCAATAATAGCCCGTAAAACAAGCTAGGCCCCAAGCACAGGTAACCCCAATGACAATGCAGGGTTCTGTTAATCCAAATCCCTTCCCACCAGGGGCATAGGCCCAGTTCACTATGATCGCAGATATCCAAGCGATGTTCCAGCAAGAAAGAATGAAGAGACAACTGCTATCCTTGCAAGATCTGGATATTTAGCCATTTTTCCCGCTGTATCTGTTGAGGGTGTCTGACCTCGAAGGATATACGGCCTCAAAGTTCATAAAGTTCAACAGAAGGAAGGAAATGCCAGGGAACACGTGGTAAGATTCGTTGAGACATTGGGAGCCTATGGAGGAGATCATACACTATGTCTGCTGGAGTTTTCCAAATCTGTGACAGATCGGGCCTATAGTTTGTACGTCTACCTTGCACCAGGCTTAGTCATCACTTGGAAAGACATGGTTAACAACTTCCACACCAAATTCTTCCAAGTTCACGAGAAGGTAACAACACTTACTCTGGTTAGAGAGACACAGAGGCTTGGAGATGATCTGCTCGAGCATGTGAAGAGGTTCGAGGATTTAGCCGTTGAATGCCATGATGCAGTCAACAAAACTCACCTAATACAGATGTGCGTTCAAGGGATCTTGCGAGAGTACAGTGCACATCTCATCAATCTCAATCTGCCTACGTTCTCAGATCTTATTGAGGCTGCCCACAACCTCCACAACATAATTAAACCTCCTACCAAGCCAGTCTCTTTTCGCAGTGACAGGGCTTAGACCTCCACAGCCTCTGGCGAACAAAAGCAAAAAAGAGGGAAAGGAGGCGACAGAAACAAAAGGTGGTGAAATAATGACTCACCACCGTATCCATGCAGTATCGAGATGGTAAAGAAGTTAGTCAAAGAATGGGTAGCCGATAAAGAGTTGAAGTTCCCACCGGTGGATACCCTTCCCTCTAAGAAAGACAGAGAGGGGCTGAATTACTGCGTCTATCACCAGACCACCTCTCACTTTATAGAGAGGTGCTTCACACTCAGAGGGATTTTTTGGAGGAAGGTGGCTGAAAAGCAACTAAGGTTCACAGGTGAAGAGGATAACAATGTTAGGAAGAGACTATTCCCTAAGCATGACAGGGAGGTTAATATGATGACAGGAGATGACGAGATACATGATGTAACAGATTACAGGGGCATGCAAAATCTAGTTGAAGCCTTGCAAGAAACGCCTAAATTTAAATAATTTTATGACCAGCTCAGATTCACGACAAAGACCCAAAGGGAGGTGACCGAGGCAATCATGCGCGCAGCAGAGGCCAACAACTTAAGTTGCACGGCCTAGCCACAAAGTCCTCAAACGCAATAGTGTTTACTAACTGCGGCTGAAGGTACCCTTCCCTCATAATTGACCTCTATATATTACTGGTGTTACAAATGGGGTATCGTTTAGGCGTATATTTCTAGATATTGGGGTCTCGATCAATATTATCCCTAAAAAAATATTTAAAAGAATAGGAATCTCAGAGGATAAAATAGTCAGCCAACCCATAACAATAATTGGTTTTGGAGGAGAGAGAAAGAAAATTCAGCGCTATGTTACAATGAATCTCGAGCTGCAGGGGATTTATATGACTTTCAAGTTCCATATCATTGATGCGGACACGAGCTACCATGTTATCCTGGGGACATCCTGAATGCACAGGTATGGTGTTGTGCCCTCCAATTGTCACCGGTATATGAAGTTCTTATGGTAGGAGAAGGAAGTCACTACAGAGGCCACGAGGAAGCCGTTCGACTATGGGTAGGCCCATCTGGCAGATGCTATTTTTTTTGACGAGCTGTCGAAAAGCAAGTTGATTATTAATAAAGCAGGATTAGTGAAGATACCAAAGTGGAAAAACTTGAACAAAGGAAGAACAAAGGCAGGATCAACTAGCAGGACAAGAGAACCAAAGTCAGAGCCACCAATAAAGCTTATGAAAGTTAGAGAATGAGGAAAGTTGGTGTATTATTTATGAAGATGCGCGGGGTTAGTCGCCACCTCTCAAGTAGCTAACCATGACACCACCGAAGTTATCTTACCACAGCCTGTACCTGACTGCATGCAGGACAGTCTTTAACCCCAACAAGAGCCACTAGAGCAAGTTAACCTAAGCACGGATGGTCATTCGCCAAAGCCAGTGTACATCAACAAGACGCTAGCAATAGAGTTCAAATAGAGCCTAGTCGAGCTGTTGAGGCAGTATTCTGATGTATTTACCTAGAACTATAAAGAGATGCTAGGACTAGATGAAGATTTAGTAGCACACCATCTGGATGTACTTTCAGATGCTTGACCAGTAAAGCAAGCAGCTTGGAAGTACCATCCCGAGCTAGAAGGCATGATCAAGGCAAAAATTGAAAATCTATAAAAGGCCAAGTTTATAAAGCCCATACAGTACCTGACCTGGCTAGCAAACATCGTGTCAATGAAGAAGAAGAATGGGAAGATTAGAATATGTGTTGACTTTAGAGATTTGAACAAGGCATACCCAAATGATGAGTTTCCCCTCCCACACATTGACACACTGGTAGACGCTCCCTCAGGCCACAAAATGCTCTTTTATGGACGAGTTCAGTGGCTACAACCAGATCAGGATGGCACTAGGTGAAGCAGAGAAAATGGCATTTCGAACGCTAGTAGGTAATTTCTATTACACTGTCATGCCATTCGAATTGAAGAATGTTGACGCAACATATCAACGGGCTATGGTGGCAGTATTCCATGATATGTTGCACCAGGTAATTAAAGATTATGTGGATGACCTAGTGGTGAAATCGAAGAAGCAGCAAAATCATCTGACCAACTTAGAGGTAGTATTCAGAAGGTGCAGAAAGTTTAAAATGAGGATGAATCTGCTTTAGTGTGCATTCGGGGTAACAGCAAGGAAATTTTTAGAATTTCTGGTCCATCGGCATAGAATAGAGGCAACCAATGAGAAGATTAAATCCATAATGGGGATGCCTCCCCCGTGGTCTCAGAAATTGCTAAAAGGATTCTTAGGAAAAATCTATTACTTACGGCGCTTTATCCCTACGTTGGCAGAGATAACCTTCCACTTCTCCGAACTACTCAAGGGGAATACAAAGTTTGAGTGGACAACGGAGCACCAGTGGGCTTTCAATAGAGTAAAAGAGGCCTTGGTCTCTCCCTAGACCATGTGCGCCACAGCTGGGGAAGTCACTCATACTCTACCTCACGTCCACAACAAAATCCATCAGAGCTCGGCTAGTGAAAGAGGTCGAAGGCATCGAGCGACCAGTATACTACATCAGCTGAAAGATAAGAGGTTCAGAGGAGAGGTACACCTCGTTCGAGACACACTGCTTAGCGTTAGTGTTCACAACCCAGAAGTTAAGACACTACTTCTTAGCTCATTAAATCGAGGTGGTGGCCTAGTGTGATCCTATTAGATTCCTACTCAGTAAACCAGCACTAATCGGATGGGCAACTAGGTGGATGTTGGCTTTAGCTGAGTTTAGTGTGCAAGGTTCCTAGGGTAATTAAGTGTTAAGCGTTAGCCAAGTTGCTGGCCCAGTTTCCTAGTCAGGCTATCGAGCCAGTTAACGAGACATTACTAGGGGAAGTATATGGCACCGTGTTGAGAGAAAGACCAAACGAATGGTGGGTCCTACAGTTTGATGGCGTTGCAACAAGGGAAACAGAAGGAGCAGGAGCAGTCTTGACTCATCAGGGGTCGAGCAGGAGAATTGAATTAGCTTACAAACTACAATTTAACTATTTGAACAATGAGGCCGAGTACGAGGCAATTATCATAGGACTACTAGCCGCGGAGCGTATAGGAGTTAAGCGATTGAAGATGCTGGGAGACTCGAGCCCAGTAGTGAAGCATTCAACAGGAGGGTTTAGGGTAAAAGAAGCTACTCTGGCAACATACAAAATGACGGTACAAAAATAACTCAAGAAGTTCGAAGATGTGAGGTTTGAGCATGTACCAAGGTCAGCCAAACGGCTACCCGATGCATTAGCTATAGTGGGGGCAAAACTACCATTATCTGATGACGCAACAACCATGACAGTGAGAAGGAAGCATGAACCCACCACACTCCTCGGGCTTTACCTGAACCAACCTAGGGAAGACTGACGATCTCCTATTGTCACACAATTGCACACTAGTCAAGGCACAAACCCCATTGCTAAGCTGGCCCAGCTTACATTAATTGAGGGGGAATTCTACCACCGAACAACGAGAGGATTACTAGCCCAGTGCGCAGATAAGGAGGAAGCTAAGCTGAAGCTACATCATATTCATGAACAGACTTGTGGAGAAGCAAATGTGAGCCTCTATAGAATAATTCAGAGACAAGGGTATTATAGGCCAAAAATGTTAAGGAGCGCTGCTCGATTGCAAGGGAAGTGTGTATGCACTGTCAAGCTGCAACCATCGGGGAGGAATGCTCACTTTATGAAGTTACAACTGACTAGAGAACCTTATATTGGGAATACTTACAAGAGAATATACTTCCACCAGATCCAGTAATAGCAGCTCGGTTCAAGAAGTAGTCGATAAGGTTTTTCATTGAGTAAGGCCAATTGTTCCAAAGAAGTGTAAAAGGGGACCCACTACGATGTGTAGCATACGAAGAAGTAGACGAGGTATTGAGAATTGCCCATCAGGGAGAACACCAGGGAGGAACTCGACCATACCAACAATTACTCCACTAGGAGTACTACTAGCCTACCACGAAAGAAGATGCGAAAAAATATGCCAAAAAGTGTCAAGCTTGCCAGGAGCGTGGAGACATGATACACGCCCCAACAGTGAACCTGCACAGTCTAAGGACTTCATGGCCCTTACACACATGGGCCATGGATCTCATTGGACCAATACACCCTCAGGTGCGGTGCATCAGTGGATACTAGTAGCCATAAAAGTGTTCAACAAGTGGGTTGAAGCAATACCAATGAAGAAAGGTGTGGCCGACTCGGTGGCTAACTTCATCAGAGAACACATTATATGCAGGTTTGGGATTCCTCGAGTCAATCTGTCAAATAATGGGACACCTTTCGTAAATAAACAAGTCCAACGGCTACTCGAGTCCTACATGATCAAATATCACAGATCATCACCCTACTACCCTAAAGGGGACGTGCAGGCCGAAACAACAAAATAAGACCCTGATCAAAGTACTGAGCAAAATGATGGAGGAAAAAGGGAAGGCATAGCCTAAGCACCTCCCAACAGCATTGTAGGTCTACCAAATCGCACAAAGGCCCTCAACCTCAACATCATCCTACTCATTAGTCTATGGGTCCGAGGCATGATTACTAGTCAAGCTGGTAGTACCTTCAGCCCGGATGGCTCTGGCCATAGGACGGAACCCGCACCACAGGTTGGCAAATTTTGAAGCGATGGAGGAAAGAAGGGACAAAGCAAAGGAAAATTTAGAGAAAACTAAGCAAACAAGAGCAAAGGCGTACAATAAGACAGTGCAAAAAAGGGAATTCTGTGAAGGAGACTTGGTTTGGAAGCTAGTGGATCTTGTCATGAGGGGATTGCCAATACCTAAGTTCTCTCCTAAGTGGGAGGGACCATTTAAGATTACGCAAGGCAATACCAGTGAATATTACAAGTTAATCAAAGTTAGCGATTATTCCAGAACTGGGCCAGTTAATGTTAAGTATGTCAAGAAGTACTATGCTTGAAAGAAGAAAAAAAGAAGGGGAGAAGAAGCAAAAAGAATCATGTAGCCATTAAAGTAGTAAAGACAAGCAATAAAGCCTCTTTTTCTTTGCCCTTTCTTTCAATTCTTACACTAAAAAGAAAAAAAAAAGACAACAACGAAGTTCAAAGTACATCCAATCTCACCAAATTTTTCAAAATCTTTTCTCCTAAATTTAACCCCAATGAAGGAAGGTTACGAGAAGACACCTGTGCATGCTCCACTTCCAATTCCCACCGTGTATCTTCTAGCTCTGAGCATGCAACTTCCAAGGCCACGGTCAGGTCTGAAACACGTTGTGTTGATAGCTCCAAGGAATACCCCTTCTCCCTAATTCGAGCTAGTGATTCAAAATGCAATAATATGTCCTGAACACTCTCCAAGATTTCACGGAGCTAAGACAAATCCAGCCTTACAAACTCCAAGTCAGCTACACCTAATAGAGCAGTGTCTATGGTCTCTAGGTCCATCTCACTAACGAAAAAATCTGAGAGCTATCGCATTAAGGAAACAAGGGCATTCAGGTTAGTGCTCAGCATCACCATCCCTTGGAGACCAAAATGAACAAAAGTCTCTGGGTGATCTGAATAGCCTTTACAAGGATAGTGTCCCCATTAGTAACTTTGTGACCAAGAAATAGCTTGGCAGCTTCTGCAAAAAGTGAGGGGGCAGTCGTGGTTCCGCCACGAGGTACAAAAACTGCATCCACTACCACCTGAACATCCACAGCAGTAGCAACAGTAGTTGGGTTGAGCCTCTCATCATTCGAGTGGAGCTCTTTAGTACTGGCTCGTTGAACTGAGTCACTATCAGCATGCGACTTGTTTGCATCAGATACTTGAAAGTACAAGAGGGAATCAAGGCAGCTAGGGGCGACATCCTAGCAGCATCCCTTACTTCTATATTAGAACCAATCAACCTGCCCAGACCCACGACAACCTCATCAACAGAGGTTTCAAAACCCAATCCAGGGAGGGGAGGCACTCCAAGATCAGCAGAAGGTAAGGGTGCTACAGGATGATCATCTCTCGAGTTATGAAAGGAGCGCAAAGGCAAGTCAAACACGGTGACAAGTATGGGCTGAGTTATTCAGCGGCGTGCTAGCAAAAGTTCAGCAATAGGAACTTCATCATCCAAACTATCAACAAAGGACGACAGAGTGGGCAATTGAGCAGGGGGGCGAGAGGAAGGCCCATCGGGTCCCTAAATTAAAAAAAAGTAAGTGATTTCTCAAAAAAAAATGAGAAAAGGGTGAAAAATTGTATGTCATTACCCATTTGAGACGCTTTAAGGGAGGCAGAGCTCCTTGTGATATCCTGGTATCCCACATCGAAAAGGAAAAGGGAGTTCATAGGCTATAAAAGAAAATTCTTGGACCCCTACATAGCAACGAGGCCTTTTTTCAAGTGGTAAGACCCTAATAGAATTTCACAATTAAGCGTGCTCACGCTGGAGTAATACAAAGATGAGTGACCTCATGGGAAGAACAAAATCGTAAGAGCTTTGCTCAAAACAGACAATATCGTTGCCATAAGAAGGGTTAGAGTGTTACAGATGGTATCAAAGCCGACTCTGCTCACCTCCGAGTGTGGGCTCTTGTCGTCTCGCGTGACACGTGGGCGGGCTATAGAGTGGGCTGGTCGATAAAGACTGACAGGCTACCGGAGCTAGCAAGCTACTGCACGGGGACGTGTAGTCCTAATAGGGTGGATTGTAATATCCTAGTATCCCACATCGAAAAGGGAGAGGGAGTTTCTAATTTATAAAGAAAAAATCTCAGACCCCTATATAGCAACGAGACCTTTTTCTCAAGTAGTAGAGATCCTAAGAGAATTTCGCAGTTAAGCGTATTCACACTAGAGTAATGCAAAGATGGGTGATCTCTTAGGAAGAACAAAACCGTGAGAGCTTTGCCCAAAACAAACAATATTGTTTCCAAGAAAAAGGTCGGGGTGTTACACTCCTTCTTTCGCTTGGTAGGCAACGGGGCTGGTACTCTAGTCTCAGCTTGGGTAGAAATATTAGCTCGAAGTAACGCCTGCACCATTGACCTTGTAATGTGACCCTCTATAGCTCTTAATGGCTCGGCACGAACAACATTAGAGGGAAGGCAGCCCCAGATTCATCTACCAGCACCGCATACTTACTTCGTGTCACCTTAGGGCGCTGCTTAATGGGAAGTCTACACCATGTAGTTGATTTGAGAAGAGGAGCCACAACAGATACCAAGGGCTCAGTAGTAGGAAAATTTGCAAAGGAGTCCAAATTGTGTGTCCAGTATGTGGTATAAGATGAAATAGGTCGACCAACTCGGCCCAATGAGGGTAACTCGATAACGGGGAGCTCGAAGGTGATGATGAGGACACCACGAATGAAAAGCTCAAACGACTGGAGGTAAGAATGTTCTTCAAAAGGGTGTGAAGGAATGGTCTAGTCGAAACCAAATTGACACATAACGCGATGGGGTCGGTAGTAGATGAACCCCACGCCCTCCTCGGTAATGAAAGGGATGTGACCTGGCATTATCATCGAAATCACTGTAAAATGGACATCTTTAAGAGCAGTAGCAGTCTCCAACTGCAGGTGTTGGGACGAATTGAAGTACCAGTTCGAAAAGGCCACTCCTCTGCGGGAAAATGTGTAGGGGCAAGCCACGAAGGCCTTGACGTCATGAAGAAAATGAGTGATTTCCTTTGCAGTGCTTAGACCATTCTAGCAAAAGATCAAAGGACTCCAACATTCGACTTCCTGCGTGACAGGGAGACCATCAACACTAGTGACTTGTATCCTCTTCACCCAAGGAAGAGTTGGAGGCTGGGGTGCGTACCTAGGAAAGCGCTCAAATAACAAAACCTGAAGAAATGAACTGGCAAGGAAGGTGAAGACCTCATACCATCCCACTGATTGCACTATTTCAATTTTGATACAGTTTAGACGGTGATAAAGGGTGCCCAAAAATATGAAAGCAAGGGGGACATCTTCTCCTCGAGATAATTGGACGGCAAAAGGAAAGAAGAAGGGCTAACACTATCAGGTGGACTTCTCAGGATGACAAATATAGAAAGGAAGAGAGACATGAAGGCAAGGAGGAACAAATGGCCTTGATATGCTTTACTTGGAAATTCAACTATGTCGTCTTCGATGTGCTTGAGTTGGACATCTTTACAGAAATATCGAATCCATGAAGCGTAGGTCGGCTTTGTAGACGAGCGACGTGACTCCAGCAGCTGACTATTATAAGAAAAATAACTCCCAAAGGTGGCGGTATGAGTAAGACAGGCTCAAAGTTCAGAAATGAGGGCATCGTTGGCATCGAATACGTGAGTAGGGTTATGAGGCGTCCTACCACGAACAGAAAGGTAAAGCAAAACATGGACATCTTCTAATGTGAGAGTCCATTCACCCCAAGGAGCTACAAAAGTGTGGGAGTCCGAGCTCCATTGGCAAATCAGGGATTCAAAACATGCAGTACCTCTGTAAATATGAAATGATTAAGAGATCATGACAGGTGAAAGAATACCAGCCTATTCAACAATATGACGAAATTGATCATTCTAAATTACTTTGTCAACCCACTTGGACCAGCCTAATGCGGACCCAAACAGGGTTTTGAACTACAGGGAAGAATAGGGGTAGTCCCCACGCTCGATCTGCAACCGAATGATAGAGCCTAGAGTGATCATTTTAGCCTCCTCTAGAATAGCAGGAGGGATGTACGATAGTTGGTCGGAAAAAGATGGACCAGCAAATATGTCGTCAATGGCACGCCAAAAAAAATCACCATTTCTCGCGAAAAAAGGAGCTGAGCGCCACTCTGATGGAGGAATAGAACGAGACTCAATGTAGGCCCCACGATCACCAACATTGATGGTGGAAGAGCGAGAGGCACGTGAAGCCATGAGTGCGTAAGGACGAAGAGAGTTAAGAAGAGAGAGAAGAGAAAAGGGGACAGAAGTCTGTGGGGTTAGTGAGGATCAAATGAAGGCGTGGAATGGTATTTAAAGGGGAAGAATGGAAAACGAAAGGTTAACAAACATTAATGTGCTGACAAAAAGAAAACGAGGCAACACAACAGTAAGCATTTATGAGAATGCGTGCAAGTGAGTTGGAGCATGTGAAACATGCATAGGGCAACGCGTCTATCGCACGCGCCGGTTCAGTTACTCACGCATGCGCATGGAGCAAAATGTAGATATGCAAAAAATGAATAAAGCGATAAATCCATAGCCCGAGCTTCTTGGGTGAAGTAGTTCGAGAAATTGTGGTGATATAGTCAACATACTAACAACTTCGGCACCTCAGTTATACCATATACATGGCAAAGAATGAAGTCCAAAGATATTTAAAGATATTCAAGTTAACTGAGTAAGAAGACCCGAGCAACTCGGTTCGAGTTATTCGGATTCGTGTCAGTAGCCAAACAACTCAGATGAATGAAGAAGAGGTAGTTCATAGGCAGTTGCTCAACCTTTAAGGGGACTCAGGTCACTCTCCACCTCAGTAGTCTAACCAAGTGAAATCACGGAAGCTTTAGAGATTCACGCTAAACTTAAGCAATCCAAGCTAGGGAAGGTTGATCCTGTTGATCCGAGCTACTCAAAGTTGCTCGAGCCACGCAAGTCGATCGAGCTGCTCGAAGTTACTTGGTGAGTTTCAAATGTTGATGAATCGACCAATTGGTATTACTGCCTAGAGTCTCGAGACGCACGAAAATCCCGTAGCCTAGACTATGAAGCGTAGCCCTTAATACGAATGAAGGCATTTCATAGCACAGACTATCACAGTAAACCCTAACTACTTAGTTTTATTGCCATGACATAGACCATGAAGACAGCATAGACTTTAAATATAGCTCTAACTACTTGATTACAATAACATAGCACAGACTATGTGGCTGAGCACAAACTGAACAAAGCCAAACATATATAGCACAGACTATATCTGCATAGATTCCTCTTATAATCGAGAGACTACTACAGAAACAATAAAGATAATGGCAGTACAATTATGCACGAGACGTTGGGAGACATTTGGCTTGGTGGCTAAGGAAAAGATTTTTCAGACCATATGGACCCACCCACTCAAGTCAGTCAAGTGACCCCAGAGTCACTCGACCCAAGTGGGTCGTGTACTTGACCCGAACAGGTTGGGTACCCATGTAGCATTCGTTGGCCGACCTAGTTGAGTTGGAGTAAAATACTAACTAGTTGATTTTCGGGATAGAATCCCTTGATTCTCCAAAATCACCTTTCATGATCTGGTTTGATCTCTTGAGGAGTCCTATTCTAATCCTAAAAGACTCATCCGAGGGATATAAATAGGATAAATAGTTGTGCTTTCGGGGATGATCAGATTAGAGAGCCTGGTACAAACTGTTCATACTGTCAATATTTCAACTCAATTAGCTTTCTCGTTCACCCAATCACGGTCTTACTCCGTTCTGTGTTTCTAAATATTTTACTTATTTCACCTCTCCGATATTTATTAATTGTTTTATTCTAAAAGACCCTACAGATTGTTGTCGCAACATGAGTGGCTAGGTTTCTCAATCATAAGATTTGATGAAACCCTACATGGGTTTTTAGATTTCGTTAGGATTTTAGTGTCATTCAATAACTAATTCAACTAGTTGGATGATTTTTAGACGTTGAGTTTAACCAACAATTTTTTATGATTAATTTAGTTTACGTTTTTTCTTTATGTGATTGTGATGCAATATTAAACAACAATTATTCATTGTCGTATTTAATTCAAAACGTGATATAAGCTATTCTACGATGATATGAATCGTAACGAGTTTACAACAAAAGATCTGTGCTGATCAAAAATGAACTATGTCAGGTTTTCAATCAAATACTTTTATTGGTAACTTGATTCGGGCTTCTTGTTAGAACGAATTTGGGATGAATCATACGTGAGAAAATCACTGGATCTTAACGAGTCAAAACTATTTGGTTATGGTGGATTCAAAATCCTAGAGTATTCTCTTTATATTAATTAAATCATTTAATTTTAGTTTTTGTTATTTATTTTCTGTATTTAGTTAATTAGATTACCAAACCCTTTGATTAATAACCGAATCAAATTGATAATTGAAAAATGACTGTGACTCAACCTTTTTGTCTCTGTTAGAACGATACCTGGTCTTGATCACTATTCTACTTAATAGTAATTTTTACTAGGATTTTTAATTAATTATTTTTGGTACAATACTAACAACATCAAACGTTTTAGGTGGATTCCTATGGTTACATTCGATGGACTCTTAAGATTGCCTTCGAATGATTATGTTGACGTGAAGTATTAAAGATTCGATACTTTGATAAAACACTGAGTATTCAGAGTAATAGTGCTCAAACACAAGCAACGGTGTACGTGAATTCGACAAATTCAGCTTAAGTCGTCTAAGATTGTGGATTCAACAGAAGTCTGTAAGTTGATTTTTGTTAATTTACTTGGACTTGAATTAGTCCTGTCATGTTTACCCGAGTTAAAATTTTTCACGTTAAAAAATATGAACCTTATTTTTGTGCTTGGTTTATTTTTTTAATTGCATGTGATTGTCTAAACATAGAATAATTTAAAAGATACATTAAATAATTTGGAGTAAGCCACATTCCAACAATGACCGCACTAAAATTCAAAACACGTCAAAAAGATGAGGCTCCCGTTGGGTAATTATTATTTTTTTTAATTTTTCAATTTTTTTTTGTTTAAATAATTCCCTAAAAAAAACAAAAAAATAATAATTCATGATAGGTAGTTTAGTAATTTAACAGTTTTAGTTAACAAAACAGGTCTGTTCATGACTAAATTTAAAAAATTTGAGTAAATTACATTTAAGTTAAATAAAAATATAAAAACTTTCTTTGAAGTATCTAAAATGGCACTAACCCGTTTGTCAGTTTTTTCCATTACACAGCGTTTACGAAAAGTGTGTTTTTATAATTTTACCCCACATTGGTCTTTAACCTTTTATGGAATTAAGATCCATCTTTTTGCCTTTCTGAAAGCCAATTCTAACTCTAATTCTAATCCTAATCTTAACATAAATACTAATTTTAGCTCTAAAACACAAGTTCTAATTTTTCCCTTTTCCCTAATTTATCTGTATCTATACGGAGAAATTAGGGCTAATTTCTCTATATCTACTTTCTCCGTATCTTATTTTTCCTTTCTCCCTAATTTCTCAGTATCTTGGACTCTCTCTCTCTCTCTCTCTCTCTCTCTCTACATAGACTTTGTTTGATTGTTTGATTGTTTCACTGGAAAATCAACTTTGCTGCTTCGTCAAAAATCAATGGCTTCGTCAATGGCTTCTCGAACATCACCACCGCCGCCGACGACAGTTCTTTGATGTCCGCCACCCACGAACTCCCCGACTCCGTCTCGAATTCGAACGGCCCCGATTCGTCCATCTTGAACGGTGGTAGGTGAACCGGTTGTCGGCGAGGGTCGCCTGAAATTGGGTGGCCCCACGTTGCTACTTTGTATCTCTCTCACATTCTCTCCCCCTCCCTCTCTCTCAAAAAAAAATTTGGAATTCAGGCATCACCATTTCAGATCTCTCTGTCTCTTTCTCTCTCTTAAATGTCAGTTTGAGGTTCCTAAAAAATTTGTTGGTTTTAACTCCCTTTGGGTGTTAAAATTCTTAATTAGTCTGTATTTGGACAAATTTTTTTTTTAGTAATTTTTTAATTTTTTAATTTTTTTAGGTAAAAGTAGATATCAAATTATTATTTTTTTGTAAGAAAAAAAAATTAAAAAATCAACTGAAGCCAAACCAACCAAGTAGTTTTTTGTTGCAGAAAAAGTCAAAAAGCCTGACTTTTAAAACAGGCGAAACACAGGCTAGTGTGGCAGAGTGAATGCAAAGAAAATGATTATATATCTAAAAATAAAATGAAAAAAAATTATAAAATATTTAATAATAAAATCAGTTTATGTTAAGTCAATAAATAGTGAACTAATAGAAGAATTAAGGTGAAATACAAAAATAAAATAAAAAAAAGTGCAGTGTAAATAATCTCACGGGAGGTCCTTAAAATAAGTTTAAATTTTAGGAGGTAAATATAATTTACCTTAAAAAAATTTAAACTTTTTCTATTCAAAATTAAAAAAAAAAGAAAAAAATTAATGTTAGACTTCAAATATTTAATGTTTTTCATGATACTGTCAATTTTTTTCCTTTTAGGCGTGCCTAAATTAGATGCAGTTTAAAATAATTAAAAAAATTAAGCTAAACTAGAGTCATACTTGGCCTAATTTTGGTATTTTTTGCTTTTTTTTATTTTTTGATTTTTTTGATTTTTTTTTATATTTTGATTAAAAAAATTTACTTTTTGAATCGTCTCGATAAGATGAAATAAAAAAGTTAAAAAAAAAGTTAAGCAAAAGGTGAAAAAAATTCATTAAAAACAAATATAAGCAACATAAATTTGGCTTATTGGTTTATTTTTTACTTTTTCTGAAATTTTTTTAGATGTTGATTAAAAATAATTTAATTTTTTGATTCATATCGTTGAGATGAGTCAAAAAGTATAATTATTTGATTAAACGATAAAACTTTTTTTACTAAAGATGAAAATAAGTTAAATAAAATAAGCAATTATTCCAAACACAGAGTTTAAAAAGAAAAAAGAAAAAACTTTGCATTTCCTTCAACAATGTTAGGAATTTTGTTCTAGGCAATATTCATTTTTTGTTTGGCAAATTTATGACAAATGATTATTCAAATTATTTATTTTATTCATTGATATTTTGACACTTGCCTTATTCAAGTTTTGATTTTAATATTTGCAGGGCTACGCAAAAGGAACAGAAAACATCAAAAATAGCCCGCGGTGTCATACCGCTCGAGCGGTCCATTACACTTCTCGGTATCTTAGACTCTACAACAAATTACCGCAAGCAGACCTTCACCGCTCGAGCGGTGAAAAGATCGCTCGAGCAGTCCTCAGTGAGACAGCTTTTAAGTGCAAGAGCAGCTAGGTTTTTGGGCAGGCGACTATAAATAGGCAACTAGGCAGGCAATTATAAATAGGCAGCTAGTGTTTCTTGTTATGTGAGTCTCCTAATTATTTTATAAAAGACCTAGCCGCCAAAGAACCTCTTATATTATTCTACATACTCGCAGCAAGTTAGTCTACAACTTGACAATTTTTTAGTTTCTGCACAATCGAGTCTATCATCAAGCATTCAAACTTTCAACGATCTGTTTTTGTTTGTAGAGTCGCTTGAGAGGATTCTCAAGTGTTAAAGTCTGGTGGAGGATTCTGTTAACATTGAAGTCCGGTGATGGGTTCTAGCAGCGGTCTAGTACAGGAGTTGGTGTACGTGGATTCGACAGGAGTAGGCTTTCAAACATTTGGTTGTGGGTGCAATATCAGTTTGTAAGATTTTCTTGTAACCAACGATATTATAGTATTTGATTTCCTAGACCCGGAGTAGTCTCGTGATTTTTAACCAGTTTAAGATTTTTCACGTAAAAAATCGCCGTCTCATGTGTGATTGTGGTTGTTTTATTTTCTATTTGTGTGATTAATTGATTGATTTAGACTTATTTGCAATGTTTAGCTTATTTTAAAAAATTGATTAGTGCAAATTAGTTTACAAATGAAATTTTTCAATTGGTATAAGAGCAGGTCACAAAATTTTTGTAAAATTTTTTTTGGTGTGATCCATTAACTAATTTGCAATAAATAGATTTTCTTAGAGAAGGCGCATTGACCGTTAGACCACCCTTTTTTGACAGTCTTAATTACCCTTTTTGAAAAGTACGAATGAGGGCTTTTCTAAAATTTATTAACAAACGTATTTGGTTTTTTGTTGTTAAGGGTTACAAGCCTCCCACCATTGTTGTTGATGGAGAAGCCGTCCCTAAGCTCGTGGCGAAATAGGACAGAGCTAATTTTGAGGATGCAGGCGGGAACAACAAAGCGATTAATGCTATCTTTAGCGAAATCACACATGATGATTTTCGTAGAATTAGCACGTGTGACTTGGCTAAAGAAGTATGGGATATTCTTCAAATCACTCATGAAGAAACTAATACGGTAAAAATGTCAAAACTTCAACGTCCCACATCTAGTTTTAAAACTTTGCGTATGAAAGACGATGAATGTTTTGATGATTTTTACGCTAATAGAGGAGAGTAAAGATTTTATCTTCTAAAATTGTTCAGAAAATTCTTAGATATTTACCTGAACGTTTTCAACCAAAAGTCACAGCAATAGAGGAGAGTAAAGGTATCGACTCTATTTCTGTTGAAAGTTTAGTTAAAAATCTGCTAACTTATGAGCTAAATTTTCAAAATAAAAAGGTTTCAAAAAATTTAGCGTTTTCTTTGGCATAAGGTTTTGCAAGTGACTCTGATAATGATTTAGACCCTGAGATGATAGCTATGTTTGTGAAGAAATTTAAGAAATTTTTAAAAATTAAAAAGCTTAATTAGGAGAAAAAATCACAAAAAAAGCACGGTAAAGACAAAACCAAAAATATGTCCAATTTTATTAAAAAGGGGTCGAAAGGCCAAACTTTTGAAATCCAATACTATGAATGCAAAGGATATAGACATATGGCTAAAGAATGTCCAAACTTTCTTAGAAAGAAACAGAAAGGATCCACAGTCACTTGGGATGATGAAAGTGAACCCGACACGAGTGATGAGAAGGAACCTGATTATGATAATGGTGACATTGTAGCTTTTGTTGCATCTGTTCAGAAAGAATCTATTGAGTCTGAAAATGAAAAGTCTACAAATGATTCTAAAAAAGAGGAAGGTGAAAAGGGTAGTGAGTCTGAGGATAATAAAACTCTTCAATAAGCTTATAATAAGCTATACAATGAGAGTTATTTGTTGACTAAACACAAAGCTAAACTTGTTAAAAAAATTCAAATTAAGTGAAAAAGAGAAAGTAAGTGTCAAGTTAGAGCTAACTGAAGTTCAAGCTCTGGTAGGGAAGTTAAAATCTGATAGGCAAACTTTGTGTGAAAAACTTGCCCTGTGTAAAAAAGAAAGAAATAGCTTCTTTGAGCTGAGTCAGACTAGAATCACCAGACTAACTGAACTTGAAAAAGAACTATATGCTTGTATTAATTTCAAGAAAGAGCTTGAATGTAAATTTGCTAAATTAGAAACTAACTATTTGAATGCTCAAGCTATTTTCAAGAAATTAAATGCAGGTACCAAGTCTTTGGATGACTTACTCGGACAACAAAAAATTGTGACAAATAGATGTGGAGTAGGTTTTGTTGGTGCTTCTTCAAGCAAGTCAACAAAAGGAAAAGAAAAAGTCGGTCACCCAACTCAAACTAAATTCGCGCCAAGGTTTGTAAAAGCAAAAACAGCCAATGCACTGAACTCAAAAAGAACAATTACTGGTACTTCAGCAAAAATCAATGGAAAGTGAGAACATCAGACGGATAAATCCACTATTTTACATGGTGAGGTACAAAAGGCTAAATTTGTTCTTACTTGTCATTATTGTGGCATTATTGGTTATATACGTCCCAATTGCATCAATTTAAATAGGAATATATTTTTTTATACCTCTTTGTCATCACTGTGGTATAAAGGGGCACATCAAACCTCACTGCACTAAGTTGATTGATCAAAATAACTTCAAATTTGACATGCCACCTCAACCTAGAAAGAATTGAATTTCTAACCATGTACCTGTGCCTTTGAAAATAAAAAATGTTTGGGTAAGAAAGAGTGATCTAGACAACTTTTTAGCTAGTCGTAGTTCCTAATTTGTTGTATTTTTTTTGGTTTATTTGTTTGAGTTTATTTTATTTATTTTTTTTGTTTGAGTTTAGTTTTTTTTTTTTTTTGAGTTTTTTTTTTTGGATCATATGTTTAAAAAAATGTGGGGGACCATTTTAATGATTAAGTACTATTTTTGTACATTATTTTATTTGGTTAAAATTTTATATTTTAAGCTTTGAGATTAATTACCGCACTAATTCTTGGGTAATCTGATTCATAGTGGATAGAATACTTTTAAATATGAGTTTATTCTGTACACCATTTGAACATTGATAAATGCAGAGATCTTCCGCACTTGGGATCAAATTTATCTATGAGTCTCCCTTAACTTTCAGTTTTCTAAAATTGTCACAAAATGACTACATAGTAGCGACCCACTTGATCTTAATATTTACACTCCCTCCTTCTTTTGGTTCTGTATATTTGGCTTGAGGAAATGACTACCTATGCGGATCTTGTATTTTCGTACGTACTAGTGTGCAGTTACCTTAAAATTTTGTTTAACAAATGGTTACCGATACGAATCTTATTTTTTCATTCGTACTAGTGTGAAAGTCACATATAAAAGCATAAAAAAAAAATTTTAAAAAAGAAAGAAAAAGTTTGCAGTCTCTAGTTGAGGGGTAGTTAGCCTAAAGTGAATTGGGTTAAAGCTGGTTTAATTTTGTGATATCCTTAATTTCTGATAAATAAATATGACTTAGCCATATAAATCTCATATATGATTTGATCTTGAACTCTGAAAATGTTTCACGTCACACACGCACTGCTTCATATAGAATCTACTATGACTATATTTGTTCATATATTAAAATAGCATATCTTGTATTATGTGAGTGTTTTTGATCAATTTTACTAGATTTTGAAGTTTTAAGTTAATAAAACTGTGCATGAGTCTAGTACTTATTATTTAATCATGTTCTCTACTCAAAAAAAAAATAATTCTTGAGTTTATTTGTCAATTTGTAACAAAAAGAGGGATATAATAGAGGGATTCCAGACTTGGTTGTTTGGTTGAGGGCAAGTTGTAATTTTTTTTGAGAGTTCAGTTTGTGGGAGAGTAATTTTGTTTTTTTCTTTTGTGTCGTAATTTTTTGTTACAGAATTATTAAAGGGGGAGATTTTTAGGAATTTGCCCTAGGCAATATTCATTTTTTGTTTGGCAAATCTATGATAAATAATTATTCAAATTATTTATTTTATTAATTAATATTTTAACATTTGTCTTATTCGAGTTTTGATTTTAATATTTGTAGGGTCATGCAAAAGGAGCAAAAAACATCAAAAATAGCCCGCGGTGTCAGACCGCCCGACAGACCGCTCGAGCGGTCCATCAACCCTCTCGGTATCTTAGACTCTGCAACAAATTATTGCAAGCAGACCTTTACCGCTCGAGCGGTCCTCAACGAGAGAGCTTTGAAGTACAGCAGCAGCTAGGATTTTAGGCAAGTGACTATAAATAAGCAGCTGGGCAGGCAACTATAAATAGGCAACTAGGGTTTCTTGTTATGTGAGCCTCCTGATTCTTTTATAAAAGACCTAGCCGTCAGAAAGCTTCTTATATTATTCTACATACTCGCAGCAAGCTAGTTTACAACTTGATGATTTTTTAGTTTTCGCACAATCTAGTCTATCATTAAGCATTCAAACTTTCAACGATCTATTCATGTTCGTGGAATCACTTGAGAGGATTCTCAAGTATTGAAGTCTGGTGGAGAGAAGGTGTACGTAAATTCGGTAGGAGTAGGCCTTTAAACATTTGGTTGTGGGTGCAACGTTAGTTTGTAAGATTCTCTTGTAACTAACGATATTAAAGTGTTTGATTTACTAGACCCGGAATGATTTCGTGATTTTTACCCAATTTGGGATTTTTCACGTAAAAAATCGCTGTCACATGCGTGATTGTGGTTGTTTTATTTTTTGTTTGTGTGATTGATTAATTTAAGCTTATTTACAGTATTTAACTTATTTTAAAAAATTAATTAATACAAATCAGTCTAATGGAACTTTTCAAACAAGAATCAAGAAAAAGCTAACAAATTTAATTTTGAAAGGTCAAACTGATTACTTGATGGGCTGCTAATAATCTTTTTCTTTAAGAACTTTGTCAATGGCGGATACATCCATCCTGGCTGATTCTTGCTTCACCCAGTTGACCACCTTCTCAGCCTCCTTAATGGCCTTCTCCTCCTCCTTCATCGCCATCTTCAGCCGTCGCTCTTGTTCCTTCACCGAAAAAGTGCTCGTATCCGATAACATCTCGTCGCTCTGTCTCCGCCAGTCTCCGCCGCTCCTGTCTCGATCTGCCTCCGAAACGCCGTCGCCCTTGCTGGTCTTCCTCCTGTTGAAAAAGCAGAAGCAACCGACTGGAGCAGGTCGAGAGCTTGGATCCATAATCAATGACAACTATTTCCGCTCCTTTGGGCTCTTTCTTCTATTGACTCTAGGTAGCGTTTGGTAAAATTGCTTTATAATCCAATTAAGCAAAAAATTTGTTTGGTTAACTGTAAGATGACTTTAAGTCGAAAAATAATAAGTCAAAAAGTTTGGGTTAAAGTGACTTTAAGCTAAAAGTCTAAAAGTGCTTTAAATTAGAAAAAAATTATTATAATTTTTTAAAATTTATTTTTGTATAATTTTATATTCAATATAGACCTTATTTAATAGATTTCGACGAGTAAAATTTTAAAAATACATTTTTTTATGAAGAAATTGATGTGTGGAATAAAAGTTATAATATTTTTAACAAATATATAAAATTATTTTATGTAAAAAATTAAAAAGGTTAAATAACTAAATGCTTTGAATTTTCAAACGGACTTTTTAATTTTTGAAATTTAAAGAAAAAGACAAAAAGCTCAACTTGAACCCGGTTGTCAAACAATACCTAAAAGTCAATTGATTCATAATTGTTGCTAGTGGGGGCAAAAAGTTCACATAATTTGATTTTCGCAATTAATAAAATTAATGTCTAAGTTAAAAATCTATAAACTAAGGGCTATTTGTAATTTATTTTTTTGTTTTAACCATAATCTGAACAAGCTCACTAATTCTTTTATCAAATCTAAAAATTTAATACTAAAGTTTACATTCATGATAAGATTTTCAAGAACATATACCAAAAATTACTCATATTTCAATTTTATAAAAGTTTGGATAAAATTTAGCTAATTATATCAATTTCTCCTTATCAACTCTTTTCGAATTCCAAATGATGTTGATAACTATGAATGATTTATATATATGATATAAAAAGGGTGGGAATTTCTTTTTTTTTTTTTGGAAGGAAAAAAATGAGTAAAAAACATAAAAAGAGAAAATACATAGTTAGGAGGAGGTAAAATTATAAATTATTAAAATATATAAAAGTAAAATTAAAACTTAAAAATTTTAAGAAAGGACATTGGCTCCTACTGGACCTTAATGGCTTCACCCATGTATGGCAGCACCAAGAATTGCTGAGAATACTAAGAATTGTCGATTGTTTTGAGAAAATTGTGGTCTGATGAGAGCTACGTAATAGTAGTATGGCCTTTAAAATATATATATATATATATATATATATATAAAGACAGATAAATGGGAGAGAAATAGAGTAGTAATTAAGCTCTGTTGGACCAATTTGCATATTTCTTACTAAAAAGTTTGGAATATGCGATGAGAGTTGGTGGTGTGTAACATCAAGTTGTGGTGGTGGGACATGCTTCATATTGCAATGTAGTTTCTTTGATAGTTGCCTTAAAGGTGATTATTTTATTATTATTTTTAAGTTTTGAAAGGTCAAAAAGTAAAAATTCACGGTTCATTTCTTTTGTTGTTGGAAATTGGAGTACAGTCTCAACAATTTCATCGAAGATCACTGAAAAACGCACAAACCATTGGAATGAAAAATGAAGAAAGAAAAACAGCAATCCCACAATCGAGGTTTGGCAAGTAGTGCATATCTACAGGCTCACACTTTTACTATGTACTTAAAAGAATACAAGAGAAAAGTCTTTTAGGGAGATGAAACAAGAAAACTATAAAAAAAAATAAATAATAAATAAATAAAGTATTGCGGCTGTCGCAACCTTAGTAGCCAATAAAAAGTGCAATCCCGCACAGACTGCTCGAGCAGTTATCTAGCGGTCTACCAGTGCCCTCGGTTTCTCCTACAAACTGCACACCACTCAAGAGATCTTGAGACTGCTCGAGAGGTCTTGAGACCGTTTGATCTGTCTATTCCAAAAATGAAATTTTTTTACCACATCCAATAATTTCCCACTTGAAATAAATTCACTTCAAATCTTTAGATATCCACGAAAAATTGTTGCCTAGAAACAACCAAGAAAATCAAGTAAACCTATGTGAGTTATTCTTCTATCATCTAAGACTGAAGACCAACCAAACCTGAACACAGCTTCAATTTATCAATGTTGACCCTTTTTGTCAATATGTTAGTTAGGTTCTTTGCTCCACAAATTTTCTCAAACTTCAAGTACCCACTGTCAATAAGAGAGCTTATAAAATACTTCAACTGTATGTGCTTTGTTATAGAGTAAAACACCAGATTTTTTGCATAAAAGATAGCGCTCTGGCTATCACTATAAAGAGTACCTTTGTTAATCTTCTTACCCATCTATTTTAAGAAACCCTGTAACCATACCATCTCCTTCCCAACTTCTGTAACAGCAACATACTCAACTTCTGTAGTGAAAAGTGTAACAATTTTCTACAGTTTTAAATTCCACCAAACAACTGTACCACCCAAAGTATACACGAACCCAGTAATACTTTTCCTGCAATCAATTTCACTAGCCAGATCAGCATCTACATAACCCTGCTGCTTCAGGCCTATTCTAGTAAAGGATAGAGATGTATTAGTAGTACCCTTCAAGTATCTCATAATCCACATAATAGCATTCCAATGCTACTTTTCTGAATTGCTCATATATCAGCTCACTACTCCCACTGCATGTGCAATATTCGGTCTTGTGCAAACTATGGCATACATGAGACTACCAATAGCTGATACATAAAGGACCTTGCTCATTTAGTCTTACCTCAGCTCTATCTTTGGAGACTGATCCTCAGTTATCTTAAAGTGGCTAGCTAAGGGTGCTCTTACAGATTTGGCATTGTCTATGTTGAACATGCTAAGTATCTTCCTCACATACTCACCATGTGAAAGTTTCAAGATCCTGTTAGTTCTATCTCTAATGATTCTCACACCAAGAATTTGTTTGGCAGCTCCCAAATTCGTCATTGCTGTGAGACCTGGTTCCTTTTGTTTTTATATCCCATATATGTAAGGTGTTGGCTATCGTTTTAATCGTTATAGAGAAATACGTTTCTTTATATTTTATGCATGTGTTGGCTTAGTTTCGCATATGGGGTTTAAGCCCAGTCCTGTCGGGCGTTACAACAATAGTTTTGTTTTTCTAGGCAGGATCGCTCGATCAGTCAAAAGACCGCTCGAGCGATCTCTCTGCGGAGGGTGTGTATAAGACAGCTCACCACCTTGGTTTTTGAACCAAAACTTCTCTTACAAGCTTCTTTCTCTCTCTTGAGAACCCAAACTAGATCCTTTAATTTCTCTCTAGATTTTAGCTTGGTTCGGCCTCGATTTTTGGTGTAGAGATAACAGTTCATTGATGTCCTCGTCGTGGATTTCGCGTTCATCCAAACGGAATCTCGTTTTGACGACTTTGATTTTTCGTCGGTGTCTAAAGCTTTGAGTTATTAACTCTCCAATGTAAGATTTTAGACTATTTTATTTTTAAAGGGTACTACATGTGATTATATGCATTTTTACCATTTTAAAATGCAATAAATTTTGGACTTTTTGTTTAAACCATATTTGGTTGGACAAAAAGTATGTTTTGTGTTTTTATAGTTTGTTACAAAGTTGGTGGACGCGTGTGCCCTTAGTTTTCGAAAGAATAAGTTTTGGAAACCAGAGAGATTTATGTAAAAGTGGTAAAAACTTAATTTTGGAGATTTAGAGCTAACCCTTGGGGTTGAATCGTTATTTTAAAACTATTCGGTTGGAATGGTGAAAATATGTTGAAAATGTGAGTTAGTCTCCACGGCTAAATGGATGATGTGGCGAAATGCCATTGGACGTTTTGTATCTAACAGTGTGTAATTACAAATATTTTCGTAGTTGAGCTACATATTTTTAGTGATTTCATAGATGCGTCGTAACAATGTATGTGTACTTGGGCTGACATTGCTCCTCAGTGAAAGTTTAAAAACTTTGCGCAAATAGGTGTTTCGTTCCTTCGGATTAATCCCTGTAAATGAAGTGGTTGTCCTAGTAGGAGACGTTTATTGTTGTAACTCTATATAGAACTTTTCATTGCCTAGCAGGTCATTGTATATCATGGACCTAAGCTAATGGGTGAGAGTCTATAATTGTCGCCTTTATCCCCGGTGCAACAGAGTCGGCACATAGAAATCATTGTGGGTTGTGAATACCTTGTTGAAAAATCACATGTTGTTTACATTTGATAAACTGTGGATATTATAGGAATATATGAAAACTTGTGATTTTAAGGATGAAAAACTATTTTAAGACTTGTGATGTCGAGTTTTTCATATAATTCGTGATTGCAATTTATGCTTTTACTTCATGCTAGTCTATTCATATTGGGTTCGGTTCACATTGTAGGATTTTAAAAACTTTCAAATGAATTTGATCGTGTGGATTGAACTTGGTGATCCCGGAGGAGGTAAAGACAAAACTCTTTTGTTGTTTATAGTAGTTTTGTTGATCGGTGATTATCATCGCTTTGTTGTTGGATCATGTAAAGAAGTTTTATGATTCGAGTTTGAAGGAACATGTTTTGTAAGCCATGAGGTTTTAATTTTGATGTTTGCATGGTTATATGACGATGAGAAAGACCATGGATTGGTTGTTATCCGAGTTTGTATGTTGTAGTTATCACTAGTTTGATTTATGCTTTATATCAACTCTTGTGCCTCGAGAGAGGATTTTAAACCTTGTTTTAGCATGTATTGATTGGCATGGTTGTGCCTTGAAACCTTTCAAAAATATTAAAAAAAGTTTAAGTGCTGAGCTTTCAAGGATGGTGTTTCCTAAATAGGGTCCAGAGCCAGATCACTCGACGGACCACTCGAGTGGTCTATCGAGTGGCCATGGAAAACATTATGTTTTTGTGTTTCGAGTGAAAAGTCAATGGGCTTACAGGGACCACTCGAGTGGTCTTTTGATCGATCGAGCAATCTGGGTAAATTTCTAAAAATTTTGT
Organism: Heliamphora pulchella; assembly: GCA_032270985.1. NCBI lineage: Eukaryota > Viridiplantae > Streptophyta > Magnoliopsida > Ericales > Sarraceniaceae > Heliamphora > Heliamphora pulchella. The sequence continues at coordinate 27,283 of JAULJZ010157095.1, read as the reverse complement.
TTGTTTGTTTTTAAGCTTGGCTCTTGGGGACCATGACCTTATTCTTTTTGGATGTTCTTTTACATAAAATAAACCATTGATGGTGCATTTTTCAAAGATTTTAAGCTTGCTTTTGTTTACATTCTTGGAACCGTCTTGGCTCGGGTGATTTTGATGGATCTTGGTATTTCAAAATGGGTTTTTCTTGGGTGATTCACATGACCCCAGTTTTGGGGCATAACAACTTCGTATCAGAGCTCTAAGTTCAAATACCTAAGAGCCGTGGAAAAGGTTGCATCACCTTGTGAAGAGGGTTACATGTGCTTGGCATGCATGTGTTTAATGTCTTAAATAACATGAGAATTTTGTGTAGTATGTGAGCAAAGAGGTTGGACCTTATAATTGATTTGTCTTACCTTAGGGCATTTGGATTAACCAACTTAGAAGCTATGTTAGAAATGCGTTTAGCTGACGTATTTTCTAGCAAGGAATCAGCATGGGTCACCCAAATTGACTTATCACTTTTGTTGGTATTCTTCGCTACTTAGAGTTTATTTATATGATCTTGAATGGTTAAGTGTTAGCATGATTATATGACTTATATCTGTAATAATATGATGAGTTGAATCTTATGTTGTTATGTTCTATATTACTTTCGCATAGAAGTGATGTCTGCGTGAAGAGGACGAGATCGTGGTCAAGGCCGTAGCCATGGTTTAGGCCAGGGGGATGTGCCAATCCCTGATGCTGGGGATGTTAATGCTCTCCAAGAACCAGTAGACAGGGTAGGGTTGCTAAGCAAGATTGTGGGTCCCATCCGTCAGCTAGCCGAGGTTGCTAGGGGAAGGGCGAGAGTACCCGAGTCAAGGACAATTGTTGCGATGCAGGAGTTTCAACGTCTTGACTCTCCTACCATTGTTGGGGATCCTAATCCCAAGGTGGCAACTGCATGGGTAGAGCTCGTGATAAGGATTATAGATACATTACAGATAATCGAGAATGACTTGAGGGTTGCGTTTATCGCTTTTCAACTGAGTGGTGATGCCCACAAATGGTGAAAATTTTCCAGAACCACTGTGGATGGAGCGTGGGCATCTTTCGCCAAAGTATTTCTAGAAAAAACTTTTCTGAGTCCTCAAAGGACCTATACTGGGAGGAATTTTTTTCTCTCACCCAAGGAGTTATAACTGTGGTTCAGTACGAGGCAAAGTTCGCCAGCTTGTCCCATTTTATACAGGAAGTTGTAGCTACTGATGAATCATGCAAAAAGGTTTGAGAGGGGTTGAAACCCGTGATTAGAGATCGAGTGGCGGCATTACAGATGCGTGTATTTACGGATTTGGTGGAGTCAGCCACCACTATAGAAAACTCCTTAAATGAAACGCACATCACTAGAGAGAGCAAAACCCCGCAAGGTGGAGGCGGTCCGCAGTCAGAGGGGCGCAGGCATAAGCAACAGAGGTCAGTCGGTCCTAATTCTCATCCTACGGGATCATATTAGTAGCAATTTTCTGCACCAGCACTCTCGGTGGCTTCATCAGAGAAGTCAGTGCGGAGGGAGCTCATTTGTTATCGGTGCAGGCAACTAGGGAATCGTGCGTCGAATTATCTATAGAAGAGGCAATTCTAGAGTTCAGTACACGTTCAATCTTAGGGGAGAGAGCGACCAGTTTGTTTTCGGTGTAGCCAGCCGGGATATTTTTGTAGGAGCTATCCTCAGGGAAGGGGTGAACAAAGCACAGCAGGTGCCCTAGTTGTTCAGTCTGCACAGGAACAACAGGCTTATCGACAGCAACAGCTAGCATCTCAGACTTCCAGGGTTACGGAATGGGGTGCCTCAGTTCAATCAGTGCGATAGTCCGTAGTGCAGAGCTATGGTGGGTAGACCAGGGGATTGTAGGGCCGAGAATACGTCCTTATAGATCCCAATTTCTCTAAGGCACCAGTTGTTCCTAATGTTGCAGCGACTACCTCAGTTATCAGAGGTACTCTCTTAGTGTACAAATCATGGGTCAGTATTCTCATCGACATAGGAGCATCGCATTCTTTTATATCATTTGCTTTTACATCTCTTTTGGGTTTAGAGATAGACTTGTTAGGTAGCACGTTGTGTGTAGAGACCTCGGTCAATGGGAACGTGATGTTGGGACGAGTCTATAGATCCTGTGAGTTAAAGGTCGTTGGCCACTGTTTAGAGTTTGATTTCATCGTTCTCGACATAATCACGTTTGATGTCATCCTAGGGATGGATTTGTTGACTACCTATCATACCCATATCGATTGTGATCGATGAAGGGTATCAATTTGTATGCCTGAGGGTGATTACTTTTGTTTCGTGGGTGAACAAAATGAGTGTTTGGTGTCCATGCCTGGTGTTGTTCAAAATCGAGGAAACCTTAGTTTTCTCTTCTCTGCTCTCATATTGGATGACGCTGTTAGGGCTCGAGGGGAGTTTTCCCCTGTGATTTGTGACTATCTATATGTCTTTTCAAATGATCTATTTAAGTTGCCACTAAGTCGCGAAGTAGAGTTTTCTATCGATCTTGTTTCGAGAGCAGCTCCTATTTCGATGTTGTCTTATCGTTTTGCACCAGTAAAGTTGCGAGAGCTTAAAGTACAGCTTCAAGAATTATTTGATAAAGGGTTTGTACACCCAAGTACGTCACCGTAGAGAGCTCCGGGTTTCTTCGCCAAGAAGAAGGATGGGTCCTTGAGATTATGTATCGATTATCGAAAGCTGAATTAGGTAACGGTGGAAAATAAGTATCCAATACCTAGGATTGACGATTTGTTTGACTAGTTAAAGGGTTCATGCTATTTTTTAAAGATTGACTTGAGATCAGGATATTACCAGTTGAGAATTAGGGAGGAGGATATAGCGAAGATTGCCTTCCAAACTCGCTATGGTCACTACGAGTGTTTGGTTATGCCGTTCAATTTGACGAATGCTTCTGCGACGTTCATGGACTTGATGAACTGCATATTCCATCCATACCTTAACCGTTTTGTGGTCGTGTTTATGGATAAAATTCTGATCTACTCACCATCGAGAGAGGTACACGAGGAACACCTACGTATTGCCTTACAGCTTCTGAGAGAACACCGATTGTACGCAAAGTTTGAGAAGTGTTAATTTTGGATGCCTAAGGTGAAGTTCCTTGGACACGTGGTATCGAGAAATGAAGTGTCTGTGGATTCTTCAAAGATTGGTGCAGTGATGAGTTGGGAGCAACCAAAAAATGAGTTTGAGAATCGCAGCTTCTTGGGTTTAGGGGCTACTACCGGCGATTTGTTAAAGCTTTTTCCAGACTCGCCGCGCCGATGACTCGCCTTACACGGAAGGGAGTCAAGTTTATTTAGAGTGAGTCTAGTGATTCGGCATTCCAAGAACTGAAGAAGAGATTGACAAATGCACCAGTGTTGATTATTCTGGAACGAGGTTTAGGGTATACAATTTATTGTGACGCGTCCATGATGGCTTGAGGTGTGTCCTAATACAGAAGGGCAAGGCTGTGGCTTATGAATCTTGGCAGTTAAAGACTCATGAACAGAACTATCTGACACATGATTTGGAATTGGCAACTGTGGTTTTTGCCTTAAAGGCATGGCAGTACTATTTGGACAGCGAGCATTTTGATATTTTCTCGGATCACAAGAGTTTAAAATACTTATTTTCTCATAATGACCTGAATCTACACCAGCGACGGTAGATGGAGTTTATGGAGGACTATGATTTTGACCTTCAGTATCACCCGAAAAAGGCTAATGTCGTAGACGACGCTCTTAACAAGAGATCTTATGGTTCATTGGCTCCTATTGTCATACGAGAATGGGATATGCTCTAAGAGGTTGTTGAGTTTGATTTGTGTCTCGAGGAGACGGAGGAGGTTGCGATCTTATTTTTAGTGATTTTACAACCTATGCTGGTTGCTCGTGTGTTAGAGGCTTAGTAGACAGATCAGGAGGCTCATATGTTACGAGATCGTGTTGATAGTGGGAGAGACACCACGAGATGGGTTGTCAGCCTGGATCAGAGTCTGAGATTGGTAAGGAAAGTGTTTATGCCAGAGTCATGCCATGACGATGTGCTACGTGATTTTTACCATTCTCGTCTTACAATGCACCTAGGAGGCACCAAAATATACCATGATTTACATCGACAGTTTTGGTGAAAGGGAATGAAGGGGGATGCAGTTCAGTTCATTTCTCGATGCCTAACTTATCAGCAAGTGATGGAAGAGCACCAGAGGCCTGCAGGATTACTACAGCCATTGCTAGTGTCAGAGTGGAAGTGAGAGAATATCATGATGGATTTTATATTTAGACTTCCTAAATCACCTAAGGGACATGATGCTATTTGGGTTGTGGTTAGCAGACTGACAAAATTTGTGCATTTCCTTCCCATTCGTGTGAGGGATTTCGTGGACAAGTTGAGTAAGCTGTACGTCAGTGAGATTGTTTAGTTACATGGAGTACTTGTGTCTATTATTTTCGATCGAGACTCGCGCTTTACGTCACACTTTTGACAGAGTCTTCAGGTAGCTTTAGGGATGAAATTTCTTTTTAGCACTACTTTTCATCCACAGACGGATGGTCAGTCTAAGCGTACTATGCAGATTTTAGAGAACATGTTGAGAGCTCATGTGCTTAATTTTCGAGGTCCTTGAAAGGATCATCTGATGTTGAGATGGTGCCTTTCGAGGCTTTGTACGACAGGCCATGTTTGTCGCTGGCGTGTTAAACAGATGCGAGAGATGTAGTAGTGTTGGGACCCGACTTGGTACGAAAGACAGCGAAAAAGATTATCATGATCTGCCAATGTTTGGTGATGGCCTAGAGTTGTCAGAAGAATTATGCCAATTAAAGGATGAGGCCTTTAAAGTTTGGGGTGGGGGACCACGTGTTTTTTAAGGTCTCGCCACGTCGAGATTTGATGAGATTTGGTCGTAGCGAAAAGTTGTTGCCACGTTTTATTAGGCCGTTTGAAATCTTGGAGAGGATTGAGGAGCTGGCATACTGTCTGGATTTTTCTCCTCAGTTGTCATCTGTGCACAACGTGTTTCATGTTTCCATGCTTTGGAAATACGAACCTGACCCGTCCCATGTTTTAGATTGGGAAAAGTTACGAGTGGATGAGGATGTATCCTTTGAGGAACGACCTGTAAGAATTTTGGATACGAAGGAACAAATGTTGAGAGAGAGGACCATTGCTTATGTTAAGGTTCTGTGGCTTTATCACGGAGTTGAGGAAGCTATGTCGGAGCTTGAGTCTGAGGTCCGAGTTAGATACCCAAAGTTTTTTTCTTCTTAACCTTATAGCGAATTTCGGGGACAAAATTCCTTAAAGGGGGAAGAGTTGTGAGACCTGATTCTTTTTTGTTTTTATATCTCATATATGTAAGGTGTTGTTTATCATTTTAATCTTAGTAGAGAAGCACGTTTATTTATGTTTTATGCATGTGTTGGGTTAGTTTCCCATGTGAGGTTCAATCCCGGTCCTATCGAGCATTGCAGGAATAGTTATGTTTTTCTGGGCAGGACCGCTCGATCGGTTAAAATTGCACTTGAGTGGTCTGTCTACGGAAGCTGTGTATAAGACAGCTCACCACCATGATTTTTGAACCAAAACTTCTTCTACAAGGTTCTTTATCTCTCTCTTGAAAACCCAAACCAGATTCTCTCTCTAGATTTTAGTTTAGTTTGGGCTCGATTTTTTGCGTAAGAATAGCGGTTCATTGATGTCCTCGCCATGGGTTTCACGTTCATCATAACGGAATCTCGTTTTGATGACTTTGATTTTTTGTCAGTGTCTTAAAGCTTTTAGTTTTTAACTCTCCGAGATAGAATTCTAGACTACTTGCTTTAAAAGGGTGCTATATGTAATTATATGCGTTTTTACCGTTTTAAAATGCTATAAATGTTAGACTTTGTGTTTAAATCATGTTTGGTTGCACAAAAAGCATGTTTTGTGTTTTCATGGCTTATTAAAAAGGTGGTGGACGTGTGTGTGTCTGTGATATTCGAAAGAAAGAGTTTTGAAAAGTGGAGAGATTTATGGAAAAGTGGTAAAAATCTAGTTTTAGAGGTTTGGAGCTAACCCTTGGGGTTGAGCCGTGGTTTTTAAACTATTCGGTTGGGATGGTGGAAACATTTCAAAAATGTGGGTTAGTCTCCATGGCTAAATGGATGATGTGGCGAAATGCCATTGGACATTTTGTATCTGACAGTGTGTATTTACAAGCGTTTTCGTAGTTGAGCTACGTGCTTTTAATGATTCCATAGATGCACCATAACAATATGTGTGTACTTGGGCCGACATTGCTTCTCGGTGAAAGTCCAAAAATTTTACACAAGTACTTCGTTCCTTTGAGTTAATCCTCGTAAATGAAGTGGTTGCCCTAGTGGAAGGCGTTTGTTGTTGTAGCTCCGTATAAAATTTGTCATTACCTAGCGGGTCATTGGAAGCCCCAGACCTAGGCTAATGGGTAAGAGTCTATAGTTGTTACCTTTGTCCCCAGTGCGACAGAATCGGTACATAGAAATCATTGTGGATTGTGAAAACCTGGTTGAAAAATCACATGTTGTTTACATTTGATAAATTGTGAATGTTACGGGATTACATGAAAACATTTGGTTTTAAGGATAGAAAACCGTTTTGAGACTTGTGATGTTGAGTTTTTCATATAATTCATAATTGCTTGTTATACTTTTACTTCATGCTAGTCTATTCCTATTTGGTTTCGACTCACATTGTAGGATTTTAAAAACTTTCAAGTGAATTTGATCACATCGATTAATCTTGGTGAGCCCGGATCAAGCAAAGTCAAAACTCTTTTGTTATTCATGGAAAACATTATGTTTTTGTGTTTCGAGTGAAAAACCAGTGGGCTTGCAAGGACCACTCGAGCGGTCTAGGAAAATTCTTGCAAATTTTGTTTATTTTTTTTAAACTTGGCTCTCAGGAACCGTGACCATATTCTTTTGGGATGTTCTTTTACATAAAATAAATCCTCGATAGTGCATTTTTCAAAGGTTTTAAACTTGCTTTTGTTTACGTTCCTGGAACCGTCTTGGCTCGGGTGATTTTAATGGATCTTGGAACCTCAAAATGGGTTTTTATTGGGTAATTCAAGTGACCCAAGTTTTGGGCCGTGACAATTGCAAACTGTCTTGACAACTATTTCGTCAACTTATTCATTTCGTCAATGCATGGCCCTACAACGAGCATATCATCCACTTACAGTACTACAATAATATAGGAGTTGTCAAAGTTCTTGGCATAACTGCAATGGCTTGTGAACCAAATGCTTTGCATGAAACTATCAAACTTCTTATACCACTGCCTTAGAGCTTGTTTCAGACCATATAAACTCTTACTCAGTTTGCAGACTAGGTTTTCTTTTCCCTATATTGTGGACCCCTCTGACTGATGCATGTAGGTGTCCTCTTCCAAGTCACCATAACGAAAGGTGATCTTGACATCTAGCTATTCAAGATGTAAGTCCTCAACAAATATAATTTCTAGTACCAACCTGATTGTTGTCAACTTCACAATCGAAAAAAAAAAATTCTGCGTAGTTAATACTGTCCTTTTACTAAAATCCTTTGGCAACCAATCTAGCCTTGTAGTGCTTGCTACCGTCGTGTTCTTTCTTCACTTTATAAATCTATTTGTTATGCAAATCCTTCTTTCTCGCTGACAATTCTGTTAACTCTCATGCCTGATTTGTCAACAATGAGTCCATTTCATCTTTCATGGCCAACTCCCACTTCATTGAGTTCTTTGTTTACAAGGCATCAGCATAACTCTCAGGCTCACCATTGTCGGTGAGCAAGATGTAGAATAGGGACGGTGAGAACCGTTATTGCGGTCTGATGCTTCTGGAAGACCTTCTAACAGCCATTACCGGTGTGATGTGTTCCACCTGTTGGTTCACATTTTCCTTGTCTTTTTCATCCCATTCTACATAATGTTTTCAGAAATATCATTCAGATCAACGAACTCAGACTTCCTCGTTTCTGGCATCACAATGTCTGACTTTGCCTTTGACCTGTCTTTGTACATAACCTATTCATTGAAGACAACATTCCTACTTCCAACAATTTTTCGATTTGGTCATCCCAAAACCGATACGTAACTGCATCAGCTCCATAACCAATAAGGAAACATTTTCTAGATTTTCCTTGTAATTTATTTCTAGTATCAGAATCTATGTGAATATATGAAGTGCAATCAAATAATTTCAGAAAGGAAAGATTTACCTCTATTTCGCTCTAGACTTCTTCAAGCATTTTGAGACCCAAGAGAACTGATGGTCCACAATTTAACAGGTAGGCTGCAGTGTTCACTGCATCAGTCTAAAAATATTCTAGCAGCCCAGCATGCAATCTCATTCTCCTAGCACACTCATTCAGAGTTTTGTTCATGCGCTCAGCCACATCATTCTGTTGTAGTGTTCCAGGAATGGTTTTCTACCACTTGATTCCATTTGCCGCACAAAACTCTCTAAACCCCCTGTCTATGTACTATCCTCTATTGGCTGATCTTAAACCCTTCAATTTTAGACCCGTTTTTGTTTCAACTAAAGCCTTCCACCTTTTAAAGATTTCAAATACATCAGATTTATTCTTTAGAAAATAAACCCATACATTTCTGCTCGAGTCGTCAATTAGCGTGACGTAGTACCGTGAGCCTCTAAAAGATGCAACTAGAAAAGGTCCCCACAGGTTTGTGTGCACCAACTCTAACCTTTTAGGTTTTGATGTCCCATCCCTTTTCAAGAAACTGACCTTACTCTATTTCCTAAAGAAGCAACCTTCACACAGATTAAATTTTACAGATTTCAAACCCAGTAATTTACCCTTTGATAATAAAATCTTCATTCTTTTTTCACTCATGTTCCCTAATCTCAGGTGCCATAAGTTTGTGTCTCTCACGCCGTTAGCAACTGCTGTCATATCCCTTGTGCTAGATGTGATGTACAAAGTGCCTATTTTTGTTCTACGAGTCACTACCATAGCACCTTTTATAATCTTTCAAGTGCTACCAGCAAATGTCACTGAATGCCCTTCAGCGTCAGGTTGCCCAACAGAAATTAAATTTCTCATCAATTTGGGAACATATCGTACCTTATGTATCATCTACACGGATCTATTTGGTAGTTTTACTCGGATATCTCTGGTACCCACAATATCCAATGCGTCTTCATCTACCAAGTTCACCTTCCTAAAATCACTTGCCACAAAATTTTCAATAATTTCTCAGTGTGCTGAAGTATGAAAGGATGCTCCTGAATCAAGCACCCAAGAATCAATTAGGCTATCAACTGAAAGAAGTAAGGCGTCCTGTACATCTTCTGTCAGAGCATTGTCAGATTCATTGTTAGTCTTTTTCTTCAGTTCTCTGCTATTCTTTTTAATGTAGCTAATTTTACCGCAGTTCCAACACTCAGCTTACCACCCTGACCTGGTTTTGTTTCTATCCTTTTTAGACTTTGATCTATCCCGATTCTAATTTATGTCAGTACCTCTACCCCTTGATTTGACATTCAACGCTGATCCAATATTAGACCCAAAACCAAATACCTCACCAGCATCTCTCCTGCGAATCTCTTTTCTTTAAAATGAGATCCGTAATATCATCATACTTGAGTATATTCTTTTCAACGAAATTGTTCACTATCATTCTCATTTCTTCCTAACTGTTTGGAAGCAAAGCCAAAATAATTAAAGCACAAATCTCATCTTCAAAGTTAATCTCAATGGAAGACAGTTGATTCATGATAGTGTTGAACTCATTTAAGTGTTGTGCAACAGGGGTACCCTCTATCATCTTAAGATTAAATAATTTCTTCATAAGATGTACCCTGTTATTGGCTGAGGATTTTTCATACATACTCAACAAAGTCGCCATTAAGTCTGTTATCATCTTCTCCTTGATCACATTGTGCACCACTAATCTAGACAACATTAGCTGGATGACTCTAGTATCTGTCTGTCGAGTAAATCCATTCTTCATCCTTCATATCCTTTGATCTCATACCCAAGAGAGGCAAGTGTAACTTCTTTCCATACAATTAATCCTCAATCTGCATTCTCCATTATCCAAAATCCATTCCATTGGATTTCTCAATCCCTGTCGATCTTTCTTCTTCTGCCATGTGTATTCTTCAACTCTCTTAACCCAGAGCTCTAATACTAGTTATTGAGGATTAGAGTATGGTCTCAACAATTCTACCCAAGATCACCAAAGAACGCACAAACCACAAGAATGAAAAACGAAGAAAGAAAAAACAACAATCACACAATCGAGACACAAGGATTTACGTAGTTCGACAAGTAGTGACTACGTCCGCGGACTCACACTTTCACAATATAATTAGAAGAATACAAGAGAGGAATCTTTTAGAAAGAGGAAACAAGAAAACTATAAAAAAAAAACATTGCGGTTGTCGCAGCCAAATAAAATCTCACGTAAGCTTCAATCCATAATAGTAAATAAAAGATATAGAACAACCACAATCACAGGAATAAACAATATATGTGGTTCGACTGGTTACCTACATTCACGAGAGAAAAGAAACAATCAACTATTCGCAAATAAAGATTACAAGTCTCACACTCTTACTTACAATATCTAATTTTGGTCTCAACCTAAGCCTATCTCTGTCTCTTTATACTCTCTCTAGCCTCTAACCTAAGTCTCTCTAAGTATTTTGACGACTTATAATCAATCTGAACGTTCTAGGGTTTCAATAGTTATAACCCACCTTAAATAGATTTCAAAGAAAACACAAATTAAGGTTAAACTCATGCATAACCCACCGTAGTCCGTCCGGATGCCCGTCTGGATGAAAAATCCTATGTCCCAAACTGTCCGAATGTTTACCTGCTCGTCCAAATGAAAACCCTTATGTTTCAATCCGTCCGAACGCACGTCCGAACAGAATTACCCAATGAATTTGAACCAAACGCCCAATAATAAGCAACTTCATACCCTTTGTCACAACGACATCTTTTATTTCAATAAACTAACACTCCTTATAAAATTGAAATCCCAGACTAACTAGCCATTTTAATAAATTACAAAGAAAATTAAATTTCATACTGAAAAATTACAAAAAAAATTAAAATTCATAAAAAATAAAACAACAAATAAACAAATAACTTTCTGTTGGAGGCAAAACTGTCAAAATCATTATTTTTGCAAACGAATTTTGGTAAAAATTAACTGGACGGGCAAACGGTAAAACAAGCTCCAGATAAAACTTTGACGTCGAATGATCAAAATAAAAAATTCGTACAACCAAAGTTAATTTAAAAGAATACCTTTTACCGGTTAAATCTTCAACTATGATTTTGATTCCGATTTGAAACTCTCGTCATACCTTCTACCGTATTCTCTTATACGATTCTTGAATATAGTGTGGACTGCAATCTATCAAGAACTTGTATCGGTAAAAGCAGAACAGTTTTAGTCTTGAAGACAGGTTATAAAACTAGTTCAGCCTACCCACATATTTATAAGGTTACAATAGAAACCTGTTGAATAATTATGACTAAAACTTCTAGTAGAACACAGACACCCATCAGCGATTTTCACAATTAAGCAAGCTGCATAGTGATATCTATAATTATGAAAACCTTACAGAAATTTCTGTAATTTTCATAAAATACTGAATTACAGTTCACACGACTAAAAAAATATAATTGCACTCTAAGTCATAATCTCAAGACCTTCTTGCATTGAGCTCCTATTATTAAACGCTTAAAATTTCTCTCTACGTTAAGACTTTCGATACCCGCCAATTAAATTTAATTACTGATAATTTCAATTTATTCGGTATCTTGAAATTCCTTAAATCTTTTCGCATAATTTATTTAACCGCCGAATAATCAAATCTACCTACAAGGTTTGGGGTGGTCAAAACTTATAAGTTTTCCTAAAGGGGTATCGTCAATTCCAATCTTTCAGGACGTGAATTTCGTTAATAATCAATATTCACCATATAAATAATACCGCTATCTAACTCACCAAGAATATAGACCCATATAAAATTGCACAGTCTAATGAATCAAAACAACGAATATTAAATATACGCAAATTAATAATTATTTCAAAATTAAGAGTATAAGTACTATTCATAATAATCTTGGAGTGTGAATTAATTTATATAATCAATATAAAATTAATTACTCCAATGTTTTCGTTCAATACACACAAAGTGTACTGGCACAGAGAGTCGAAACAATAGACGACGCTATTATCCGTTCCCCATAACTAAGACAGACATACTAAAACTCTGTGTATTCTGTAAGAACCTAAAATTTGATCATATGTGTGTAAGCCGTACTCTACACACCAGATTAAATACTATACAGAATAAAGAACATATATGCATAGTATTAAATAAATGATATACGTGCATTACTCATAAAGATTCTCATAAAATAAAAAATAAATTTATTAAAATAAAATTAAATACTAAAAATATGGTTTTTAGTATACCAACTCTAACAATCTCCCACTTACAGTCAAAACTATGCTGCCATATATTTGACTCCCATGCCCTCTACATGACTATCAAAAGTCTTAGCCTGTAAACTCTTTGTAAAAGGATCTGCAAGGTTATCTCTAAATGTAATCTTGATACAGTAACATCACCTCTCTGTACAATTTCTCGTATCAAGTAATACTTACGCTCAATGTGCTTTCCTTTCTTGTGGACCCTTGGCTCATTCGAGTTTGCAACCACTCCGCTATTGTCACAGTAAAATATAATAGCCGACTAAACTGAAGGGACTAATGTAGACACCCCAATTTGACCCCACGAATCTTAGGTGAATCCGATGATGAAAACAGGTGGAACAAATGCTTTAGTTCGATCCTCAGGAAGTGATCCAAGCTCGGTAATTGAACCCGACCATCAAAAGCCATCAGAAACCTTCAAAACCAATGAAGTTGTACCAAACCATCGATAACTTGTTGCCCAAGTCATTGCCAGAAGTGGCGCCCACCATGTTCATTGTGGCGACCGTCAATAGAACTTTGTGGAATTTTTTCCAACTTAGCGACAGCCAACTCACATTGTGGCAGCTGTTACCTCCAAATGGCCAACATGCCTTAGAATGTGGCAGAATCTCATTGGTTGAAGAACTCTATAAATACCGTACCTTTGGTACGTTTTCGAGGATAGAATTTGAGAAAGAGGTTTAGTGAGAGAAATTTTGCCGAGTCGCCGAGCAATTTCGAGTCCTAATGCCGAAGTCCTGTCGAAATACCGAGATCCGAGCCTCCGATAGTCCTAAATCCTAACTTGGATCATCACCCGAAAATCAAATTGCTCACCCACATTCCCCAACTTGAGGATTCCTAAGCAATTCAGCTATTTGGCTTGAATCCCCGACCTTTCTAAGCTCCATTTTCTCCGCCTTTGGAGTGGTCGGGTTTAATTTGATCAATTTATTTTAATTACATCCTCACATTATTTATGTAGTTGTTATATTCTTACATTACTTTAAATTCTAGTTTTAGATTATTTAGCTGACTTGTTTTATTTACTTACCTTCATTCATTTTTTTAAACTTATTACAAATTGTTAAATTATTAAATAGTACTAATATTTTTGGCAATTACAATTTATCAATGTTGTTAATTATTATAATCTAAGCACTTGCATAACAAATAGTTGTAATAGTCAATATTACACCCATTTAAGTCAAATGCTTCATTTCTTTTCATTCCTTTTCTTTTTATGCTAATTTAATATTCTAGTATTATTTACTTTCCTTTTCTTTTAATTAGTCTATTTTTCTTTTACTAGCATTTTATTTTATTTCATTTCTTGTATCATTAATTTAATGCTTCATTTTAATTTTTAACTTTCATTTAATAGCAACGTAATTTTCTTTCTTAGTATTTACTTTTTCTTGTAATGTAGCTTTAAAAGTCTTATTATCTTTTTTTTAGCTTAATATTCATTCTCTAGCTTATACTTTTTTTTTTCTTTCCTTTCAATATTAGTGTAATTTTCTTTTCTAGACTTTTATTTTCTTATTAGCTTGAATAAAAGTTTTATTTAACATTTCTTTTCTTGTAATATTAATATTTATTTTTCTTATAGAAATCTATTTTTCATTTTCTTTATAGTCTTATTTTCTTTTTATGGCACTTTTCTTTCATTTTGTTAAAACTAAAAATCACAAAAAGACTTTTAAGTTAATTTTAATCTTTAAATAGTTCATAATTTTTTCTTTTAAAAATACTTCATTATTCTTTTCATTTCTTTTATTTTCTTCTCTTTTATTCTCTTTTAAAATGTAAAATTTAGTAACTAAATTTTTTTAATTTTTCTTCTATAATATTTTTCTTTTCTTTTCTTCTAATAACTATAAAAAGCACAAAATCATAAAAATATCTTTTAATATTCTTTTTATTTTTCTTATTTTCATCTTTTATGTAAATAATTAGATTTTCTTCTTAATAGCATTTTCTACCATTTATATTTTGTCAAATCTTTTTCTTTTCTTTTAAATTTTTAAATTTTCTTTTGCTATAAAACTCTTATTTTAATTTTTTTGTTAAATAAACTTTCTTTTAATGTAGCATTTTTCTCTTTTATGCATTTGTTATTTCTTTATAAATCCATCATGTTAATGTTAACGTAATTTGTTTTGATAATATGCATGCTTTAGTTAATTTTTTTAAGGGATAATTACACTTACTTCTTCTGAGATTTAAGCTTATTACAGGGACCTCCCCCGTGGTCTCTAAAATTATACTAACCTCCCTTGAAATTTAATTTTTAACATCAATTACACCAAACTATTAAAATTTTTGTTGAAATTTAATGGATATCGCCCATCCCATCCCATCCCAAAACTATCATTTCCACCCCAAAATCACCCTTCAAACCATATTTTTCCCCCAAAACCAACCTTTCCACCCTAAATTTCAACGGAATGGTGGTTTTGGAAAGAGTGATTTTGGGGTGGGAATTGTGATTTTGAGGAAAAAATGTGATTTGAAGGGTGGTTTTTGGGTGAAAATAGTGGTTTTGAGGGAAAAATGTTATTTGAATGGTGGTTTTGGGGTGGAAATGGTGGTTTTGGGGTAAGAGGGGCGATTTTCGTTAAATATCAACAAAAATTTTAACAGTTTGGAGCAATTGATGTTAAAAATTAAATCTCATGGGAGGTTAGTGTAATTTCAGAGATCACATGGGAGGTCCCTGTAATAAGCTTAAACCTCAGGGAAGGTAAATGTAATTATCCCCTTTAAAATTGTGTTTAGAATAGTTTAGCTTATTTTGTTTTCAATCCATATTTAGGTAATTTTAGCAACTTTAGCATATTTTTATTCTTTTAATCAAATCATGTTAATTTAGATTGCTTAAATAATATTATATGCGGGTATATTTCATGTATTCTTTAGATAGAAATTGCATGCCATAGGACTTAAAATTTTTCTTTTGACATTTATGTGTTTTGGGGTGCTATGTACATATTTATGTATTTTTCATATTTGATTTTGGATGTTCACTTCCTGTCTCTATTTTCTTTATTTGCATGCATTTGAGAAATTATACTAAAGAACCAATGATGATTAGTAGAAGCCAACCTTACGGTTGGGCGAATGGGGTGCCTAACACCTTTCCCGATTCGTACCTTAACCCCCGAACCCTCTTTCTATGATTTAACGTTTTAAAGTTCAGTAGCCAATTTTGTTTTTTCTAGTTTTTCTCAAAAACTAAGTGGCGACTCTATTTTCAACAAAAGGGATTTTCAAAATTTGGTTTTCAAGGTGTTAAAAGGTTTTTCTAAATATTCTTTAAATTCTTTATTTTTGAACATTTTTCAAAACAACCCCTAAATCCCTAAGCCACAGTATTTTCTGACGACTCTATTGGGGACTAGTTTATAAAATCAAATAAGAGAGCTAGATTTAAAAATATCATTGGTTCTTAATAAAATTTTTCATTTGCATTTTCGCATGCATATGAATATTCTTCAAACCCCCCTACCTAGTCGACCTGATGCCCTGAATGTTAATCCGTTTCAGAAATTATTGGGAAGACGGGCAACCCGTACTGACTGTACGCTATCATAGGTGCAGTAAAAGAGTTCGGGCGTACTGTTTGACCATGTTCTACATAGGAGGTATGTACCCGACTCTATTCAGAAGGTACTCTTTTCGATTGACCAAAATTGGCCTTTTGTATATAGTGAACTTAGAGCCCCCCCTAATTAGGTGTTGCCAACCCTAGTAGAATTATGTGTTTTTCTTCATTATATGTTTTGTTTGTATATTGTTAGGATTGTCTCGATCAAGTTTAGGCTAGCTCTTTCTCCGGGGTCGACCCCAGTTTTCTGTTATCCTTTGCTTAGGTTAGCTTTTTCTTCGAATTTTTACCCAGGTTTTGTGTTTTTTTTACCACATTCGGTTTTTCTTACCGTAGTTTTTTTTCTAGGGTCATGCCCGTGTTTCGTTTTAATACTTCTAGGGAGATTTTCTATCCCCTCCGGGTTCTTCCCAGGTCGTTGGTTCCCCCCTTTTCATATAAGCTCATTTCTTTCAAACCCTTGTCATACCCGCGAGAGTTATTTTCCTACCGTCATGCTGCCCATTTTTTTTTCTTAGATTTTTTTTAGGTTGAATCAGTCCGGTTAACGTAGCTCTATTTTTCTGCCGAAGTGTTGTCTGGTTTCCCGTCTTAGATGAGCTTTTCCTCTAGAATTTAGTTGATTCCCTTTCTTAATCGTCTTTCTAGTTTTCGGGTTATCTTGTTATGCCGCCGACACGAGCCCAACTGGGGCATTATTTCAGTCTCTGTGTTTATCTGCTCATGATTCACCATTTTGAGAATCAGAGATATTTGCTACCTGTTGTCAGAATGTTCACCTGGGAAGAGTCTGATACTAGTTACTCTGCTTTTGGGATCCAGGTTTCTCTGTGGGATTACCATTGGGACGAGAAAAGTACAGTCAACACGTGTCTGAAAAAGATCAGTGACAGGTAAACTCTGTAGGGTTTCTGAGCGATCAACTGAAATGACAAAAAATGAGGTGAATCTAACAGCCCTAATGAGGGCGATTATTGATATACAGAGAGCCGTAGAGCAACAGACCTAGGCTCAAGTGCAATGTCAGGCACAGATCCGGGCAATTCAGGCCTGTATTCCTGTTGCAATGGACAACCAGATGACCGAATAAAAATACCAAAGACTTTTGAGATGATAACCAGGTCCCCGATGAACCGCAATTTGTTCCACACCACAATGGAACACTCGTCGGGTGATAGTTGAGGAGGAAAACACTGCACAGTCTAGAGAATCTGCACTGATTGAGAAGATTGACAGGATGGAAGAAGTCCTTAGAAAAGCCAAGGGAGCTGAGGAATATATGCTTGATGTATGAAGACTCTACCTGTTTTCAGATGCTAAATTGCCAGAAAAGTTCAAAATGCCAGACATGAAAAAATTTGACAGAACTGGAGATCCCAAAATTCATCTCCGAATGTATGTTGGTTCCCTGTCGCCAATGGGGATTGATGACCAGTTGAAGGCTCACTTCTTTTACCGATCTCTTTCTAGGGCAGCCCAAAAATGGTTTCTCTCCCTTGATGTGGCCAAAACTAGAACTTGGAAAGATGTAGCAACAGCTTTTATCAGCCAGTATAGTTACAATGTCCAACTAGATGTAACTACTCGAGAGCTTAAAACAACCCGACAAAAGAACAGAGAATCTTTTGTTGACTTCCTGACCCGATGGAGCGGTAAGGCCGCTAAAATGACAAACAGGCCCATTGAAAATGAGCAGGTGAGAATTGTGGTTAAGAATCTGCAGTCTCTGTTAAAGCGCTACCTCATTACGTAGCCACTTTCCACCTTTGAGTAGTTGTTCGACGCTGGGGTACAAATTGAAAACGCTATCTAATCTGGTGACATCAAAAAAATAGAACCCATTCAGAAACCACCAAGAAAGGCTTTCCCCGCAACCAACCAAAATCTATCTACTGTAACCAACCTCATGTCTCGCTCAAACGAGATAAACTTACTGAACCCACCTCTTTTCGCCCTGCAGTCCAATAATGCCCAACAATCAGATAATAGTCAACAGCAACAAAAGTCGAGGAGGGTTTTCATCCCCCTCAACATTTCATTATCTACCGCCCTAAGTCGACTCGTCGAGAAGGGGCTTATCAAGCCATTGGACCTCATGCCTGTTCTTGACCCCCTACTGGCAAGGTTTAATGCTTCCCAATACTGTGCCTTCCACCAAGGTCATGGGCACCTAACTGACAAGTGTTTGAGACTCTAGCACGAGATCCAAAACCTCATTGACAACAAGGTGATCCCACCACCATCTGTCACCCTAAAATCGAATGTCACTACTAACCCACTGCGGAATCATGCCAAGCAGGCTGGGATAAATTGTATGTCTTTGGGAGAATCACAGGATCTGAGCCAATATATCTATTCAGCATGCCTGCCACGCCCTCGTGTTTCGTCCACCGAGGATCAGACAGCATGCTCATTCATGATGATTAGAGGCAGTCGAGACAAGATAGAAGAATGAAATGATAATGATTGGGAATGGTATCAACCGATAACCCAAATCTACCAACAAGAGGAGGAGCACAATGAAGAAGATGACTGGCTATTAGATTACCCGAGTCGACCTTATGGGTTTAACCGTGTGCTTGATGGAATCATCCTTCCCCAACTTTCTGAGGAGGAAGTGTACGTCAATGAAATGCAGTCCTACTGGCTGGTAAGAACCGTGTTAAAATCAGATGGACTAGAATGGACTGATTTCTGGGCTGCTCGGGAACAGCTAGTGAATTTTATTGAAAAAGACATCTGGGAGGAAATTGATAATACATGGACTATTAAAGATGACGAGAAAAGAAGGGAAAGGGCAGCCGTTAGTGACTTAAATGATTTGTGGACATTTGAAATCCCCCTGCACGTAAACGAAGTGAAACAAATTGATAATGTGATGCCAGGATTATGGGATCCCGAAGACGGCGTGGAACACCTAACTAGAAGTAGACGATATTTTAAGCCAGCTCAACTAGAGAAGGGGCAGCCAAGTGAAAAAGGAAAAGAGACAGAGCAAGAGGAGGAGGATGATGCTATATTGAGACAGTTAAAAAAACGCAAGCCAACATCAGTATCTGGGGCTTATTGATGGCTTCGCATAAGCACAGGCAAACTATTTTAAAGGTGTTGAACAAGGCCAGTGTCCTGATAGATACAACCCCTAAGCAGCTCATTGGGCTTATTCTACCGGCCGCCGAACCAAAAGTTATTTTCTTTCTGATAAGGATTTGCCCGCGGAAGGAAAAAGTCACAACAAGCCGCTTTACATCACCGTTAAGTGCCTAGAAAAATAGGTCCCGATAACCCTCATTGATAATGGGTCTGCCTTGAACGTTTGCCCATTGAGAACGGCGGTCTATTTAGGGATGAGGCCAGACTAGTTCACTCCCTACAATCAAGGGGTGCGAGCCTATGACAACACAAGAAGGAATATACTAGGACTGGTATCATTCGCCATTTCAGTAGGACCTCTGAAGACGTCAGTTGAGTTTCACGTGGTGGACGTGCCGGCCTCCTTCAATCTTCTATTGGGCAGGCCATGGCTGCATGACCCAAATATCCAAGCAATACCGTCTACCCTTCACCAGAAATTGAAATTGATAAAGAACGGGGCAGTTTTAACTATCCACAGAGAAGACAGCATTCACCCCCCGAAAGGAGGAGAGAGCACAACTCTGTTGGAAGTTTAGCATAGTGAAAATGATGTGTTACTCAGTGGTTTTCAATTTGATGAAGAACAAGCTGTTCGAATGCTGATGAATGAAGAAGAAAGGTATGTCAACCCACGAGCGATAACAATGATGAGGAAAATGTCCTTCTTCCTGGGTATGGGATCGGGACGTAAACTATAGGGAATACTGGAACCCATTCAGGTATTGCCGACTTCGCACCATTTTGGTCTTGGGTATAAGCCAACGGAAAAAGATCTGGAAAGGCCTAGAAGGGGGCGAAAGACCAATTATTCCAGGAAGCTCAATGGGAACTTCGTCAAGGAAGGAAAAGATTTCCCATATTGCGATTTTTCAAAGCCATGGGTCGATGAGGAAACTAATCAAAAGATGCCAGGGTTGGAGATCTTTTTCAACCACCAGCTGTTTGACACGAAAGAGGAAGAAACAGTGGAAGAAGAGAGGAAAGAAAAGAAGGTTCAGGAAGAAGATTGGGCCGACAAACTCGACGATACCGACCTAGGAGTGCTGTTCAACGAGAAGATGGCTCAGCTACGTATAACTGAATCAGACTGCTTCATAATAGGCTTCAATGCACTGGTAGATTGCACCAAACTCATCATCGACGTGGCTGCAGAAGAAGTGAAAAAATGGTCCCTTGAGTCTTGTAATACGCAGGTTGTCTATCCTGAGTCCAAGTTTGAGTCAAAACCTATAATCGAGAGCACATCTGTTGGTGTTCCTCTCCCAGCTTTTATCATCGAGTTTGTAATCCCCTTTGTTTTGAATGAAATGAACGAGATTTCTGGTTACTCTACTTTGTTCGATTTATTTCATACGCTTTCTGACGATTTTAAATTCGACAGAAATATTCCCAAAGAAATAAAACTTTTAATAAAAAGAGAAGAAGAAATGCGTGCCCAACCAATGATTGAAGAAACTTTGTCAATAAATTTAGGTAATGAAACCAACCCGCAAAATATTCAAATCGGTTTTTCTTTATCCTCAGTTGAACAAGAATAACTAATAACTTTATTAAAAGAATTCAAAGATATATTTGCATGGTCTTACGAGGATATGCCCAGAATTGATCATGACATTGTCCAGCACCATATCCCCTTATACCCTGATGCTAAACTAATCAAACAAAAATTAAGGCGAATCCGACCAGAATGGGCTCTGAAGATCAAAGAAGAAGTTGCTAAGCAGATCAACGCTGGATTCCTAATGGTAACCGAGTATCCGAAATGGGTAGCCAATATAGTACCAGTTCTAAAAAAGGACAGTCGTATCCGAGTCTGCGTGGATTTTCGAGATCTCAATAAGGCCAGTCCGAAGGACGATTTTCCACTGCCACACATTGATGTCTTGGTAGATAGTACAGCGGGGCATGCCTTATTGTCATTTATGGATGGCTTCTCTGGAAATAACCAGATTCTGATGGATCCCGAAGACAGAGAAAAGACGACATTCACCACGCCTTGGGGCACCTATTAATATCGTGTAATGCCGTTTGGCTTGAAAAATGCAGCGGCAACCTATCAAAGGGTTGCCACCACTATACTGCATGACATAATACATAAGGAGGTTGAGGTGTACGTGGATGATAGGATAGTCAAATCAAAAGATCGGGATGGCCACATCATAGCACTACGAAGGTTTTTCGAAAGGATTCGAAAGTATAAGATGCGACTCAACCCGCAGAAGTGTGCATTTGGAGTCACTGCCAAAAAAATGCTTGGGTTCATGATCACTCAACGAGGTATCGAAGTCGAACCTTCGAAGATCAAAGCAATTTTGAAAATGCCTCCTCCAAAGACCGAGCGGGAAGTTAGGAATTTTTTGAAAAAAAATCCAGTTCATCAGTCGGTTCATCGCAAAGTTAACAACTACCTGTGAGCCGCTCTTCCGCTTGCTGAAGAAAGGAGTTAAGTTCGAATGGGATCAGAAATGACAAGACGCCTTTGATGCCGTCCGACAGTACCTACAAAATTCACCTGTTCTAGCTCCTCTCAAACCCGACAAGCCACTGATTCTTTACTTATCAGTGACTAACTCAGCTATGGGATGTATGCTGGCATAAGAAAGAAAAACTGGAATCGAAAAGGCTGTCTACTACTTAAGCAAGAAGATGACCGGGTCAAAAATATGGTACACGCCGCTGAAGAAGACATGTTGGACCTTGGTTTGGGTTTCCTAAAAACTGAGGCACTACATGTTGTCTTTCACAGTAAACATCATCTCTCGGATGGACTCGTTGAAGTATCTGTTCGAAAAGCCAGCACTGACAGGAAGGCTAGCCCGATAGTTGCTGTTATTTTCTGAGTTTGATCTCCAAAATGTTACCCGAAAGTCAGTTAAAGGCAGAGCAGTGGCAGAATTTCTGGCCGGTCATCCAGTTGAAGGAGATGAAGATACAGAGTTCCAGTTTTTCGATGAACAACTGATGAAAGTCAGGGATGACAAGTGGACTCTATATTTTGATGGCGCATCCAATTAATATGGCTATGAAATAGGAGTCCTTATCACTCCCGATGAATCACATGTCCCTTTGTCTCTAAAACTTAATTTTGAACTCACCAACAATCAGGCTGAGTATGATGCACGTTTAGCTGGATTGGAGGCAGCCTTAGAATTAGGGGCAAGAAAGCTAGAAGTCATTGGAGATTCAGCATTAGTAGTTTCACAAGCAAAAAGAGAATGAAAAATTAGGGACTTAACCTTGATTCTCTATCATCAAGAACTAGAAAAGTTGATACCGTGCTTTGAATCGATGATCTTCACCCATGTACCAAAACTGCAGAACAAGTTCGTCGATGCACTGGCCACCCTAGCATCCATGATTGACATACCACCCGGAGTTCGGTTGAGACCTTTGATAATTGAGCAAAAAAAAAGCCGGCATAAGAGATAATAGCCCCTATTGAAGAAAGCCCTAACGAACTTCCATGGTACATTAACATTCAAAACTTCGTAGAGAAAGGAGAATATCCAAAGTTTGCAAGCAAAAAGGACAAAAGGGTAATACGATAAATATCCGCGCAATTCGTCATTTGCGGTGGTAGACTGTATAAACGATGACATTCTGGGGTCAATAAGCTATGCGTAAACGCGGAAGAAGGTCAAGAACTGATGAAAGAAATACATGCATGAGTCTGTGGGCCACACATGAGCAAAAATATATTAGCCAAGAAAATCCTACGATAGGGATACTGTTGGATGACAATGGAGACAGATTGTATCCAGTTTGTGAGGAGGTGTCATAAGTGTCAGATTCACGCAAATTTTATGCATGTTCCCCTGTCTCAGCTGTATAACCTAACGTCACCATAGCCGTTCTCAGTATAGGGCATTGATGTGATTGGCAGAGTAACACCGAAGGCATCCAATGGACATGAGTTTATCTTAGTGGCCATTGATTATTTCACCAAGTGGGTAGAAGTAGCTTCCTACTCGGTATTGAAGGCCTCTCATGTTGCTAAGTTTATCAAGCAAAACATCATTTGCCAATACGGGGTCCCACATGAAATTATCTCAGACAATGGCTCACATTTTCAAGGAGAGATCCTGGATCTTTTCGAAGAATACCGAATAGTGGCTCACAAATTCTCGCCATATCGGCCACAGACCGACGAAGCAGTCGAGACAACAAACAAGAACATTAAGAAAATCCTACAAAAGACAATCAATTCACACAAAGATTAGCCGAAACATCTACCATTTGCACTTTGGGGATATAGGACGTCGATCAGAACTTCAACTGGAACTACACTATACTCTTTAGTGTACGGGATGGAAGCTGTTCTTTCCATTGAGGTGAAAATTCCTTCACTAAGAGTTGTAGCCGAGGCTAATATCTCAGAAGCAGAATAGCAGAGGAACCGGATGGAAGAGTTGCTCTTGTTTGATGAAAGAAAACTGCAAGCCCTATTTCATATACAAGGTTACCAAAGGAAGATAGTTCGGGTGTTCAATAAGAAGGTCAAGACTCGGGACCTCAGAGAAGAAAATTTGGTTCTCAAAGAAATCAGAGCTCCCATCTTTGACCCGAGAGGCAAGTTCAAGCCAAACTGGTCCGGACCATTTCTGATCAAAACCTTCATGACCGGTGGTGCAATCATTATTATGGATTTGGATGGCAATGTGTTCTCCACTCTAGTTAACCTCGATCAGCTCAAAAAATACTATCCCTGAGGTAAAAATAAGATAAAAATAAAAGTTCGCTGAGTCGAAAATCGAAAAAGAAACTCAAGCAAAAGTTAGAGCGGCCTGTATGGCCAAAAACTCGAAAGAGCGATCTTGACAAAAATTAGGGCATCACAAAAAGAAAGTGTCAATACCCGAGCAAAAATTGAGCCCGAACTACGTTATGGCCTGATTCCTTCTTGTTGGGATACGTAGGCAGCTTCTTTTAAAAGAGTTCGGCCACATTATTTGTCTTTAACCATTTTGAATCTAAATAAGACTAATGCAAATTAATTTTTAAATTCTGATAATAAAGTCATTAAAACTTTGGATAAATTTAAATCATCTTAAACATAAAGTGGGAGTTTTTCATTACTTCGATCAAAATTACAAAGTTTTGAATAAAAGCAGAGGCACGCAAGTCCTATACTCTATAAACAAAATAAAGGAAAACTATAAAATTTTCAAAACAAAGCAAGAGGCCTCAAGTTCTTCTTCATTTTGCTGCTTGTTTTTCTTCTTCTTTATCTTTCTTCTCCCGATCCTGTATCAGCCATGTCTTGTATTCGGCAGAAAGATCAGAACACTACAACTCATGCATCTTCATCAATGAGCGAGATGGCCAGGCATCCTCATATGATGATAGAAACGGGGCCCGTAGTATGGATGAGAACAGACGGCCTCGAATGCTGGGGAAGATGATCTAATTGCGACCAAACTGCCGCATGATCCGATGGGGGTAATAGAAGGAAATCTGACGCAGGCTGACCAGCAGAACACCAGGGTGATCCATAGTGGTCAGAGTCATAGCACGAATACGCCACCAAGAGCACTGCCAGGTAATGTCTAGGCCAGTCAAGGAAGAAAGATACTGTCGCCAAGATGCCTCAGTGTCACTTATCTGATAACGCGGGTGGTAAAGGAATGCAGCGGCATTGTGCCTGTCAGTGGGAGGCCACTGTACAAGATTTACCTTCTCTATCAGCCAGATTTGTAGCAAGAGTTAAAACAGTAAGAGAAAGGTTTTGCAGTATAACAGAGAACTTGATATAGAGGAAGATGTTAAGCTCACCTGGAGAAGTAAAGGGCTGCCAACAAAGGTGGTAGTCTCGCCACGATGAACAGCATTCAAGCCCAACACTGTCTCAGCCAAAACAGGGGGCACAAAGTCCTTCATTGTCCACATTTGGCCAGTAATGTCAACCAGTGCACAACTAACCCACCCATCAGGAGGGACAAGGAGATACCGGGCGAGGAGGCAGAATCAAAGTGCATAACGACGTCGCGGCTGAAAGTCGAGATCACTGAGGTCACCAGTAAGATGAAACCTCTCAATAAACCACGGGATGTCAAGACAGTCGCCTGAGGTCAGAAGAGAAGCCTCCATCCTGGATAGGCCATAAAATTGGATCACCTGCTGCCGAACTGAGAGGAAAGGAGTAGGAACAACAACAGAACCCCGTGAAGTCAAGTATAAAATGGCAGCAAACTCCTCCACAGTGGGGCAGAGCTCTTCGAGGACAAATCGAAAAATGTGGGACTGTGGATCCCATAGTTGAACGGCGGCCTTCAACAATGGTTCGTCGATCTTCACGGCCATAAGATAAAATAAAGAGTTCATCCCAAAAGGAGAAAAGTTCAGACGTTCAATGTGGGAGAATGCCTCAATCCATCAAGAAAGTGGGGTAGCCATCTGGGTGTAAGCAATAGAAAAGAAAGCCTCCAGGGCTGTGTTTATAAGGCAAGAAAAGGCGAAAAACCAAAAATTTGGCAAAAGGCACACTCATTGTGGCGGCCACCACCTTGGAGTTAGCGACCGCCAACTTAAAAAAGCATAGTATGGTGACATCATCACTTTGGCCAGGCGGCTGCCATGTTGGAAATGGCAACCGCCATGTTAGAGGTGGCGACCGCTATGTTGGAAGTGACCACCGCCATGTTCAAATATGGCGGGTGTGTGTCATTGTGCAGCTTCTGTGACTTATGTAGAATTTTGACATTTGCATTAAAGTTTGGGGAAACAAATAAAAAGAGAAGCATATGACAGAGGAATATAAAGCAGTAAAATGGCACGAAGGCCTAAAAATGCAATATAGTGTATCAGAATGTAAACTGGGGCACCCAGGCCCAATAAATAGCAGACTGGGGCACACAGGCCCATGGATCAAGTAAATGTGTCAAGCTTCGGCACGCAGGCCCATCAAAACAAATGTGTCAGAAAATAAACAAAAATGGGGGACGGGAAGCTTTCTTTCAAGCATGCCTCGGGCGAACTCGATGGGAGGAAGGACCAACCTCGTCTAAGCTGACATCCTCGAAGAGTCGCTCAATGACATCATCACCATCATCACTACTAGAGGAAGAGGATATGGCTCTGGAGCGACTCTTGGCGGACGAGACGGATCCTTTGGAGCAAGCCGAGATTGGAACTGGGGCAGGACCCGAAGCCCATAGAGGTACTATACCAGCAACTGGGACTGGAGGCTGTAAGAAGAAAAGCAGGTATCAAAATAGAGTACAGAAAAAATGTAAAAAGAATAAACGAAGTTTTGAAGGCACTTACTATAGCTGCTGGAGTGAATGAAATATCGGCTACTCGGACAATGGCATCAAGCTGACAGATCAGTGCTCTTTGACCGGTTAGGACCAGCAGCAGATGATCCAGCCATGCCTGGTTAACCTGCAAAAAGAAGTTAGGCAGTTTAAATAGACGAACAAAGAAAGTAAGTAATCCGATAAAAGGAAAAGGCCAAAAACAAACCTGACTGAGCTCAGCCCTAAACTCAGGTGCCGGTGGAACAGGAACCGACAGAAGGAAGGGGTAGCCATATGCTACTGTCTGGATCTCCCATGGGATCTCCGGACCCCTCATCCCTCCACCACATCATTAGCAGTAGCAGCGGCTCCAGCAGCAGCGGCGACTTCGGCAGCAACACCGGCATCAGCTACCTCCGATACTCGTCCTCTCCTCCTGCCGCCAGGGACAGTCGGGTCAGGACCTAAGGGACCCATCAGGTGTGCCCGGGCCCAGGCTGTGTAGTCCCCTTCCGCCACTAGTAGCTCTGAAACTGGAGTCCCCACCGTCTCTAGCAACAAGTCGACGTGGCCTATATGGTCAGTCCGGCGCATGTAGGCTGGAGGAACCACTGGTATCCTGAAGTGATCAAGGCCGAGCGACTGACGAACCACTCGCTCGCCGAGATATTACTCCCTACCAAATGGGCCCTCTAGCAGGATCCGCCTAGAAGCGATATCTCTGCTGCGCATCAAATCTGTGCCGGTCCAATCCTCCACTACTGGCCAGACATCCCAGTGAACCTGCAGTAATTCAAAGAATAGTGCAAACAG
>JAULJZ010157086.1:0-28053 GCA_032270985.1 Heliamphora pulchella | reverse complement strand
TTTTTGGACAGGTAGCAGTATTCTAGAGGCTCTCAGAGCTCCCACCTTGCCTATAAATAGGCGATGTTTTACGCAGAAATGAAGAAGAAGAGCCTGGATAACAAAACTCAGCCGATTTTGAATCCCACCCAATATTTTTGATATCCATCTTATACTTTTTGAGTACCGATCGTGGTTTTGCTTGTACCAAGGAGGTCTCGAAGCTCATATTGGCTTGGAGGTATCCCAATCTTACATCCGAAGAGGCATTCGAGGTGAATATTTACACGAGGTAACCTTAGGAACCCACGACTCTTCTATATACCCTCATTTTCTCTCTCCCGAGGGCGTAATGGATAAGGTTTTCATTGTTTTTGTTGATTATTTATTATACGTTTCGATATAATCACTTTCGTATAAGTTTTCTTTATAAATAATATGCCTGTTGCTTTCTACTTTGTATAAAATAGTCGCTTTCCTTTTTGTTTTGATGTTTATAAGCACATTGCGCACATGAAGAGCTTTCTAGGGTTTTAAAAACATGACGGCCACGACCATTCAATGTCACGACCGCGTGTTTTATCAAACGTACAGTTATCTCCATCTATTTTTTGTCGTCTTTTTCCCCATGTTATCATGACTGTGAGGTTTTGTGAGGCCAAAAGTATGAAAACATTTTTAAAAATTTCTGTTATCCCTTTGTTATTAAGGTTTTCCTTTCCTCTTGTCTTGTTTTTCATTTTATATGTCATGGCTCGTGCTTTGATTAGAAAAACATATGGTATATCTAGCCTAGATCAAATGGGTCGTAGTCTTCATCCCCATACATCCCATTCCTTATATTTTGTAGTTCTGAAAATATGATGGCCGCGACCATTTAATGTCACAAATGTGTGTTTTATTAAACTTACAACAACGGCCGTTAGATATTTTCCTTCGGCTGTCTCATTTTCTCCATGCTTGTCACGGCCGCCACATCCTTTTGCTACGTTATGAGGTTTTGTGAAGCCAATGACATGAAAATTGTGTTTTAAGCATTCTGTTATTTGTTTTAGTATTCTGTACATACTATTTTTAGAGATAGTGCTTTTGTAAGGAGTCAACGATTGTAGATCTAACCTAAATCTAATGGGTTATGTTCTCTATCTCGAACACCCAACATATTTAATTTTATTTTAGACTTTGTATGTTAAGCACCCCTTTTGGACCCTAAAATATCCTGGCCACAACATTTATTTGTCACGGCCGTAACATTCTGCATCTTAGTTTTTTGCAATAACCCTATATTTGTCACGACCGTAAGTTTTGTGAGTTATTTGGTCACGACCGCAATATATATTGCTACGGCCATCAGTTTTTGTACATCTAGTAGCTTAAAAACAATGTTTAAACCTTTTCTGTCTATTATGTACAGCTTATATAGCATGATTAGAAACAAAAACATTGTTGCATCTCTCTTAGGTCTTTCTTTCTTTACTCCACTTCTCATCGCATGTTTTTCACTTTGCTTTGCTCGAACGATACGTGTGGTATATCTAAAAATAATGACAAAGTCGCATGACCCTAGATTCGTAGTTAGGAATTTGCTTCTTTGACTGCTTTTTATTTGAATTCTCTTCAATCTCCTATTCTGTATATGTTACCTTTAAAACATTTACAACAAGAATCAACAATGACAAAGTAGAGGCCAACCTCACGGTTGGGCGACAAAGGTGCCTAACACATTTTCTTTTCGTACCTTAGCCTATGCAGGTGTTTTGATCTTGCGGGATGCACCAGATATTTATTGTTTTTAGAAAAACGTTATTTTCTTTTCAAAATCTTTTCTTTAAAAAGTTACTTAAAAAAAATTTACAACAAGAATCAATATTGACAAAGTAGAGGCCAACCTCACTGTTGGACGAAAAGGGTGCCTAACACCTTTCTTTTTTGTACCTTAGCCTATGCGGGTGTTTTGGTTTTGCGGGATGCACCGAATATCTATTGTTTTTAGAAAAATATTATTTTCTTTTCAAAACAAGAAAATTTGAGATAACAAGAAAATCCAAGTTATCTGAGCATCCTTTTTAGAAAAATGGAGTTACCACTTGATTTTTGAGAAAAACGGAGAAAAATAAAAAGAAGGCTGCGAGTCTTTTAAATAACCAGAGAAAAATAGGGTTCGACGGCTAAGGTATGAAAAGGGAAGGTGCTAGGCACCCTTTTTGCCCAACTGTGAGGTTGGCCTTTACTTTGTCAATATTGGTTCTTGTTGTAAATTTTTTAAAGGTAGCATATATAGAACGGAAGGTTAAAGAGAGTTTAACAAAAACAAGGAACGAAACAAAATCCTAACTATGATTCCTGGGGTCATGTAACTTAGTTCTTATTTTTAGATATGGCACATGTATCATTTGAGAAAAGTAAAGCAAAAAATATACGAATGAGTGATAAGATGAACAAACGGGGACCTAAAGGGTCATGCAACAATATTTCTGCCTCTAACATGCTACGAACAGGCTATATAAAACAAACAAAGAAGACTCAAGTACTATTTTAAGCTACTGAACATACATAAAAACTCATAGCCGTGGCAACCAATATTGCAGCCGTGACAAACGAAGTCATAAAATAGGCGACTGTGACATATATAGCGATACCGCGAGAAACATAGTGAAACATCTCACGGTCGTGTCACATAAATGTCGCGACCATGATTTTAAGGGGTTTAAACAGGGTACAAATATTGTACAAGGCTTAAAACAAGCTCAAATGGATACAATATACAGGACAGAGACCATAACCCATTTGTTTTGGGTTAGATCTACAATCCTTCATCCTCTATGCGAAGAATAACTCTAAATAGAACATACAAAATAGCAAAAATGAATGACAGAGTGCATAAACACACTTTTCATGTCACTGACCTCATAAAATCTCATGGCCGTAGCAAGAGGATATACCGTCTATGACAAATATGGAGATAAAACATGCGGTCGTTATAAACTAACTGGCAGCCATTATTGTGAGGTTTACAAAACACCCGACCATGGCATTGAAAGGTCGCGGTCGTTATGTTTTTATAACCACAAAAGATGCAGAAATGAAGGTGTGTAGAATAGAGACCACAACCCACTTGATCTAGGCCAGACCTATCATTCATTAACTCAACAAGAAAATAAATTAAGGTACAAAAAAGAAAGAATGCTAAACAAGATAATAAAAGGTGAGAAAATCTTGAAATAAATGAATATCAGAGGGTTATGAAAGGGGTTTTCGTGTTTTTAGCCTTAAAATAAACATCACGGCCATGACAATAGAATGTCGCGACCGTGGGTAAAGATGGCAAAAATGTATCAGTAAGAAACACACGGCCGATTGTAGGCTTAACAAAACTGGCGGCTGTGACATTAGAAGATCGCGGCTGTCACGTTTCATAACCTCAAAAAGTTTTTGAAGTGCTCAATGTGCTCGTAAGTGTCAAAACAAAATAGAAATGACTGTAAATATATGAAATAGAGAGCTATGAATACACTATTTATGATGAAAACTTAAGGGAACAAGTGCTTATATTGAAATAAATGGTAAATAGATAACAAAACAATAGAAACCTTATCCACAACACCCTTGGAGAAGAAAATGAGGGTTTATAAAAGAGTCGTGATCCCTAAGGTTACCTCGTGTGAATATCCACCATGAATGGCCCCTCGGGGGTGAGAATGGACTATCTCCAAGCCAATACGAGCTTCAACGACCCCTCCAATGCAAGTAAGAACATGATCAAGGGTTGAGAAGTATGGAATGAATAGGAGAATATCGGGTGGGGGTGTATTTGGGCAGAGTTTTGGTATCTAGGTCTTTCTCTCTTCTTATTTTTTTTGGAAATGCCGCCTATTTATAGGCAAGACGAGCAACACTAAGCCCCTCTAAGATGTTGCCATCTGTCCAAAAAGGGGTAATAGTGACGGCCGTTATCTTTTTACTTTTTCACAGTGACATTCGCTACCTTTATGGTGATGAAAAGGACAATCGCAACTTTCAAAAGTCGCGGCTAGAATAAAAAGATGCAGTCGTGACAAAGGATGTCACGGCCTAGTTTAGGGTTTGTAAAAAGGTCACGACCATGAAATAAAAGTCATGGCCTGGATGTTGTTTGGTGGTTTTCTTGAGTTTTGAGCCATATTCGTGATTTTGCTTGCTTAGAAGTATCTTTGAGCATGATTCTCATATTTTCGTTATTGGAGAGCATTCAAAACCCCTCTTTGATAGAGCTTGCAACAACTTATAGTGCAAGTAAATGTCAAAACTCTAAAGACAATCACAAAGAATCAGACATCAGTTTTAAGGTCACAACATGGACCGAATAATCAGAGATTAGTTTTAAGTCGTGAAAGGACTAATGGGTCTGTTTAAGGTCACAAGGAGGACCGATGAGTTAGTTTAAGGTCATGAGGAGGACTGAACAGTGGTCAGTTTTAGGTCATGAAGGAATCGATGAGTAAGTTTAAGGTCACGAGGAGGACTGAAGTGTCAGTTTAAGGTTGTGAGGAGGACCGCATTCTTATAAGGGCAATTTTTAGGTCATGCAAGAACCAATGAGTCAGTTTAAGGTCATGAGGAGGACTCAATAGGTAAAGGGGCATTTTAAGTTCATGCGGGGACCGATAAGTCAGTTTAAGATCACGAGGAGGACCGAAGATGTTATGGGCAATTTTAGGTCATGACGAGGACCGATGTGTGGCGCCCCATCCTCCGGGCACGTCGAGACATATGTAACTATAGATAAGGAAGATATTCTAGCCGAACATTCATAATTACATATGATAATTACTAGAATATTAATGGTTCAGAATTTGTTCAAAATACTTAATGATTACAGTCATCTAGAAAATTTAACAAGATTACAATATGCCTATGGAAACTAAGCAAAAGAATCAAAAAGAAAGGAGGAAATTCAAAATTTTCAATTCGCGTTGTCAGGGTATGCAGGCTCCTGCCACTCACCCTGTTCCTCGAAGCCGCCTTCTTCAACGGGTGCAACCTCCTCAAACAGTCATTCTTCCTCACCTGTGGCACGAATGCCATGAGCCAAAGCCCAGAAGCAAAAATCCTAAACTGTCTAACAAACTCACAACAAAATATCCTACAATACATATCGTATAAAATCCAATACAATTTATGGTCAAAGAGATAGACAATTTAACGTTTCAATAGGGTAAGCGTGTATAAGAGCAATTGTGCGAATGAGTGATGCAGATGAATGCGATGCAACGTAATTTTGTTTTCTAATCCAAATTTAAACTTCAGTTATCCTAGGCTCTCCCAAACCGAGGTGAACTATCCTAAAATCCCATGATCCCAATTACGCTGGCCAAGTCTACCGACTGACAAAGAGCGTTCCTTAAGCCATGGGATGACTACGTAGTGGACTAAGTGTCCAGCGGGGTCATCACTAAAGGCAAGGGCGTGGACATGTCAACACTCAGGCTCTCGAATCTCAGGTCAAGGTCAAACGTGGGATTGCGAAATCTAACTCCTATTATTATGCCACCCGAACCGCCTTCACAAAAAATATATATCATAAACAATAAGGTGCATTCAGCACTTAGGGCAAAATCATTCCAAAAATTAAATCAGGACATATAGCTAATATCACAATTATGGCATTTAGTCAATATCACAATATTTCAATCCCATCAATCACGATACCAACCCTAAGGTTTAATTTTTTTTATTCTTTTCTCGAAATAAAACCGTGAATCCCACGAAAACCCAACCCAATTTTAAAAGATATGAAGGGACTCCGATAACCCAAGATGAATTATAGGGATGCTCATGATGTGCAATATGCTTCTCGTGTGCAATTAATTATAACATGGCATATAAACACAATATGACACGGGGTACAACTTGCTAAAATATCAAGTACGAACATGCAAAGTATAACCAAAATTTATGCAACATAGAATCGAACTACCGACATGGGTTTATTTTATTAAAATTATTATTTCCATACACCAAACATTCACAAGGTTCATATAAAGTTCATATAAGATTCACACACTTAAGTTCCATAAATAACATGTCATTCAAACACTTAGCCAATTTTAAGTAAAAGTTTAATAACTAGTTTTAAAGATGCGACAGTGTTTTTAGGCACTTAGATATTGATTTAATTTTTGAAATTTGAACGCCAATTAGATAAAATATTTTCTAAAACTTTTATATTTATCACCAAGGTCAGCTCCTAAAGTAAAAAGATCATTTATTTTATTTTAGTAAAAATCCTTCAGCATTCTACAGAGAAAATCTTATAAATTGGGCCTCTGTAGGCCACTATTTTGGGATGTCAAATCAAGGGTTATGGCTCTGAGTTTTGGTGAGGTTCTAGCTTAAGGTGTCCCCTATAAGTTTCATGTTTTGTGGTAAAGCAAGTTATTTGCCAATTTATAAAAAGGGTTCAGTCAGCCTAAAAAGGGTCTGCAGAGTGCGTTTTTAACAAAGAATTCTCAAAACCTTTGGGGTATCATCTGAGGGTATTTTGAGCTGATTTTTGCCCAGTTATTATTTTAATATGTTAGATACAACTTTTATGTTGACCACTTTTGGATTTGGCTTCTAAAACTTTAGGTTTTAGGTCTCACAAAAATGTGTGAAAGAGAGGTATGTCAGTCACTGAACCTTAACAGAGACTTTAGAAAGTGTTTTGACTCATCAAAGCTTCATAGTTTTGGCTCATGTTTGGTGGCTGGAAGGATAAATGTGTCATCTACAACTCTTATGTTTTGATCGAAGCCCGGTTCTCACTTTAACTTAGGTGTTTTAGGTATGCAATTCAGAGTGGTCAAGATCTGACACTCTTTGAAAAAAACGAGATATCTGGAGTTCTACCCAACGAAATCACTTCAAACCAATTTTGTATGAAAGATAACTCAAAAATCTAGATCTTGGCACAAATATCACTTTATGACCATTTCTCTACATTTAGTTATTATGATTTAAAGTTGGTGGCAGAAAGTGAGTAAGTCTAGAAAATCAGGCTACTTAGGATTTTGGTTGCTTAGCTTATATTGTGTACATTTTTTTACTTATTTTTTTTGCATGCATGTTATAATCTCACATATACCAAAAGTCGAAAACATGTTTAGACCATAAAACTCAAAGATACACACATGCAAATACATACAAGGCTTACTCATACATAAATAGTCCCTAAATCACTCCTACGACGCCTTTGAGTTATTTTTGTTTCTTTCCTTTAGGGTTGCTCTTAGAGATGGATTGACGGGTATCTTGGGGGAGAATATTAAAAGGTTTAAGGGTGTTTCTTATCTTATTTGAAGCTCAAATGATTGTAGGAGAATAGGACTTAACTTAAATGCTCATTCCTTGATCATTTTCTCCTTCATCTTCTTTCCTTCTTTCTTCTTCTCTCATTCTTCTCTCTTAGGACACTTAAAATTTTTTGGAGCCTCTCTCACTTCTATTAGCCGAATATGTATATGGGAGAAGAGTGTTTGGGTGTATTTTTATAGAAAAATTTAAAATGAGGGGTAATTATTACAATAAATTAAAATTTGAATTTATTTAAACTCTCATTGGTTGCATGAGAGGTGGAGTTTAATGGAGACTTACAAAATCTGATTTAGGCAGGTGGGATTTTCGGCCATAGCAGATTTTGGGCAGGTAAAAACTGATTTTGTAATTAATTAGGATTTTAAAATGTATTTTGGTACATTTTTGTGTATTTAAATGCATAAAATATTAATTTTATGTACCTAAACCTACTAAAACCTATTATATTAATGTATTTATAATTAATTTAATCTTTCCATAATTTATCATAATTTTGATAGTAATTAAATAAATAAGTGTAGGCTTTTAAGTTAAATTAAGCTAGTTTGACTAGAATTGACTTTTTGACTTATTTATTGTGTAGAGATTTTGAATAATTATTTGTTTACTTTCGTTGAGCTATATTATTATATTATTATGTATATTACTTGTATAAAAAGTGTTGGGTCAAAATAATACTTAATTTATACATCTTGTTCTCATTTTTAAGCTTAGAATGGCAAAAAGTAACTTTTTGAGCACAAATTCCTAGGTGGCCAACCATGCGTGGGAAATTTTGTTATTTTTGTTGTTATTTTAAATTTTAGTAATTAATTGTGTATAAATATCTGATTTTGGGTGTCCATATGTCAAATTTTAAATTTTTAGGACTTTTTGCTATATTAAGGGCAAAATGGTCATTTTACCTTAATTATAGGAATTTTTGATTTTTAATTTAATAGTTTATATTATTTACTTAATTTAAATTATTCCGACACTTTCCTGAGTGCTAAGACCTTGCCTCTGAGTATTTGGTTTCTTTTAGGATTTTTTGGTCAAAATTAGGGTTTCGGATTGAGTTAGGATTTTTCGTTGTTCATGTAGCAATCTAAGTTCTCATTGTGCATCCATCGCTACTACTAGGATTTGAGCCGAGTTGTTATAATCTAAGTGGTTACTACTAGGGTTCGGACCGGGGTGTTACACGATGGGTCAGTTTAAGGTCAAGAGGTCCGAAGGGGTGAACTTATCAGTTTTAGGTCGTGAAAAGGATTAAAGATGTAAACCTACCAATTTTAGGTCGTGACAGGGACCGAGATTTTAGGCCTATCATTTTTAGGTCGTGATAAGGATCGAAGGAGGTAAACCTTTTGATTTTAGGTTGTGACAAGGACTAGTAGGGTAAACCTATCAGTTTTTGGTTGTGACAAGGACCGGAGGAGGTAAACCTTCTAGTTTTAGGTTGTGACAAGGATCGGTAAGGTAAAATTATCAGTTTTAGGTCGTGATAAGGACCAGGCTTTTCAAAGGGGCATTCAGAATATAAAGAAAGGCTAAAATAGTCTTTGATTAATTCAAAACCTACACAAGGGTAGCTGAAAGGTCCATAAAGGCAGGGGCATAAAACATGGCGGCCTGCACTATTATGCCCTAATGATGTGGCGGCCTGAATATTAAGGTCACGGCTGTAAGAAACGTTTGAATAAATGTTGGGGCCGTGGCAAAGCAAAGTTGTGGCATGGGTTAAGTTGTTACGGTCGTGAGTTTTAAAGGACTCGGACCTCGTCGCTACGAGGTCGATGACAGAACCTAAGTCTTTGATAGTTCGAATTTCTCATTCACGCGAAACTTCAAACTCTCTCTCATTTCTTGTTTCTCTCATCTTCCTCGAGCTCTCTCACTCGAATCCCTCTTTCACTCTCTCTCGACTCTCCCTCTCTCTCATCTCGGAAGGATGCTTATCCTTTCCTTGGTCTCAGTGGTTTTCTTGGCCTTGGTCAGAGGCGGGTTCGGTATTGGGTTCATCGGTAAAGGCACAAGTGGCGCGATTGGCAATAGCGAAGGTAGTGGTGCACAAGGTGGCGTGGATGAAGAGGAGGCATCGGAGCTTGAAGGGATACTCATGATGTCGGAGTTGTCTGACCCTGTGACATACCATCCGGCGGTTCACCAGCTACGAAAGTCAGCTATGAAGAGATTCATCATTCCCGACATGGTGGCCAAGCAGGTGGTCTTCCTACGGCGCCGTGATGACCATCTCTAGGTCCAGAACCTCGAGATAAGCCAAGCTTTGAATTCTTCTGGTATTCCATCGGTTGAAAACTTGTCTAGAACATTTGAGAGTTTTGTTTGATATTGCATGCATTAGAATTTATCTTTAAAATTTGCACTTTAGTTTGACTATTGATATTTTTAAACTGAAACGGATGTTTGGATTGATTTGAAATGTATCGGAGTTCGGGATTGGAATTACGTTGGAGTTGGGTTTGATCGGAGATGTTGGACTAACTAGGTTTAGACCCTGACTCGAATGGATGGACCCTTTCTTTGGACTTAAAAAGAAAAGAAAAATGGGACTTTTGAATTTGGATAAAATGAACCTTTGGATTGAACCTATGAACCAACTTGGAAACTCGATTAAAACAAAGTTAGACTCGTAGGAAAATAAGTTGCGGGGTGAATTCGAATCTTGAATTTAGGTTGGGATCGATTTTTGGACTCTGAATTTGATTGAATTGAACCTAAGCGAACGATGGTTTGAACAGAATCTTGAAAATTTAGAACATAGGTTTAGATCGTGTTTGAAACGGGACTAGGTTGATTCAAAACAATGGGACTAATGGGTTGAATTCGAAGTTTGAACTTTGAATTTTGAACTCAGATCAATTTTTGAAATAAAACAAAATTGATTAGGTCATCTGTGATGTGGTCGAGTTGTTTTGAGTTTTCAAAATTGAGGGTGGGTTTGAAACAAGTTAGGGGCTAGGTTAAGAAAGAAGAGACTAATAATTGTTTCGATCCTGAACGTTTGAATTTGAGTCGAGTCGGTTCGTTTGAGTTTCGTATCGGGGCAAGCGAAGCCCGGATTGAGTTCTAAGATCATGTTTTGCACCACTGATTCGGGTTGAATTTTGAAATTGAGTTAAAAATGGAATCGCCCTAGGGTTGTGTTTGGAATGAAGTCGGATTTCCGTTGAATTTGAAGTGGAGACCTTGACATTTGGATTGAGTTTGTCATTGGCTTTGAAGCGAGGGTGGGATTCTCGAATTTAAATGAAATGAATTTGTTTTAACGTGGAATTGTGACACTAAAAATTACTTTAAGTTTCATCTTTTGGGGATGACAACCAAATTTTGGATTTTGATTTGAAGTGTGAAAACTCTACTTTTGTTTTGAAAATAGGACGGGGTCTAGGTTGTGTGGGTCGATTTTGAGAATAGTTTTTTCATTGCTTTGATTGTCGTTAGTTCTTTGTATATTTCATCGTTGTTCCTATTATTGTTCTCGTTTATTAATGATTTAATTATTGCTCCTGTTGCTGTATTTGTTCACCGATCTGTTTGTTTTGTAGTTTTATTGTTTACTAATTTTTTTTGTTTTCATTTCAAGTGAGACTGCACATTCGAGGATTTAGCGATTCTTTTGACGTTTTTCAGTGGTACACGGCCCTGCCTCCCCGCTGTTGAGAGATAGTAGACATAGCCAATTTTGAAGGGTTCATCGAGACGTTGTCGGGCACCAACAATGATAGATTTACCCTCATTGCCCTGACCGATTTTGGAAGGTTCATCGGGACGCTGTCGGGCACCAACAATGAT
The DNA here is from genome assembly GCA_032270985.1 of Heliamphora pulchella. Taxonomy (NCBI): domain Eukaryota; kingdom Viridiplantae; phylum Streptophyta; class Magnoliopsida; order Ericales; family Sarraceniaceae; genus Heliamphora; species Heliamphora pulchella. The sequence goes on along the minus strand of JAULJZ010157086.1, from coordinate 16,941 downwards.
AGAATTACCCTCACTGCCCTAACCGAGAGATGGTGGGACACCACCAACACATTTCATCTTCCCACATTCGAGGTGACTTTTACCCCACTTGATTTTGCTCTCATTACGGGGATTCGGGTGGACGGTCACCCGATCCTTTATGTTCTTGACATCTGTCGGAGCCCAGAGGCTCTTATGCACCTTCTCGGTCACATGTCCCTTCTATCGACAAGGGGAGCATTCGCAACACATGGCTCACGAAGACATTTTTCCACTTCGTCTGTAGCGAGGTCCACCACTTCGAGTGGGTAGGGTAGCTCGTGCGTTGCTTCTCTACAAGTTCGGGATAGCCCTATTCCCGAACTTAGAGAACATGGTGCACTTGCATTATCTTGCTGCGATGCTAGTTGTGGATTAGATCGGCTCTTACGAATGGGGAGGAGCTGCATTGACCACTTTATACTGATACATGAGCATGACCACCCGGACTGTTAATCTAAGAGTGGGTGGGTACTGGCGCATCTGGAAGGTACTTTTGCTTTCTCTGCTTCTATTTCCCTCTTTCAATTCCATGTCTGCATATCTTATTCAAACTGTACTAATGCTTTTCTTGATTTTCTACAGCTCTGGGCTTATGAGTTTCTGGGCATGCGCCAGCTAGTGAACTCCCATGATGATACACTTATTATTCCTTGGGCAGCTTGATGGGCTAGACACTATCGAAGGCTCCAAGCCTGGCGGGAAGGATATTGATGATGTCCGCCTTTTCTTGGACACTCTCACTCCAGACCGGGTATGTTGTTTACTGCTCCTATTCATTCCTTCATTTCATTCCTTGTACGTACTCTGCTTACTGGCATGCTTCTTTGATATTCAAGTCCATTGGGACATATGAATCGGCATGGAGGAGCGAGCTGGTGCCGATTTGATGCGGAGCCGCGACGTTACCCGGACCCGCATCTTGCTTGAGGAGCCATTATGCAGAGAGTGGTACCTTGGTGAGCGCGTGGTTCGACAGTCTTTGGGGTATGATCACTTTCACATCCTGAGGACGCCTCTAATTTGGATGCATCAAACTGACACTCTCCGCACGGTTGAGATTACTCGCACCATGGCAGGCACTGATGCTGCTATGCTGATCGAGGGTGAGCATCGTGACTACATGGTCTTTGCCCGAGAGAGGCATATGCCTACTATGGGTGCCCGTGTCGCTGTGCGGGGTCCTCTTCCTGATGTCCCGGGTCCTGTTCATCCTAAGCATCCATGCATAGTGGACACATACGTGGACGAGGACCTTCATCAGATCCATATCCCTGAGCCGGCTGCCTAGGAGATACTCCTTCCTCCCGGCATGGAGCAGGCACATCTTGTCAGGGTTGTACACTAAGAAACCATGAATTTTATTGGTTTTAGTATTTTATTTTATTCTTTAGTAAAATTATTTTTTATTTTATGAGAATCTTAATGAGTAATGTATGCAATATCATTTTTTTAATGTTATGCACAGATGTCCTTTACTCTGTACAGTATTTAATATGGTGTATAGAGTACAGGTTGCAAATAGAAGGCTAGATTATAGGTTGTTGCAGAATATAATTTTACGGATCATAGTTTAGATGGAATTGGACAAACCATCGGTACGACTGTAGTACAGAGTTTCAGTAGGACTGTCTTGGTTACGAGGAATAGATAATAGTGTCGTCTATTGTTTTGATTCTTTGTATTAGTACACTTTTTGTATTGAACAGGACCACATTGGGGTAATTAATTTTAGGAATAATTACACTTACCTCCCCTAAGGTTTAAACTTATTACAGGGACCTCCCATGTGGTCTCTGAAATTACACTAACCTCTCATGAGATTTAATTTTAACATCAATTGCACCCCAACTGTTAAAATTTCTGTTAAAATTTAACGAAAATCGCCCCTCTCACCCCAAAACCACCATTCTCATCCCAAAACCACCATTCAAATCACCTTTTCCCCCCCAAAACCACCATTCCCACCCCAAGACCACCCTTCCCAAAACCATCATTCCGTTGAAATTTGGGGTGAAAATGGTGGTTTGGGGGGGGAAAGGTAGTTTAAAGGGTGGTTTTGGGGTGAAAAGGGTGATTTTGGGGTGGGAGGAGCGATTTTCGTTAAATTTCAATAGAAATTTTAATTGTTGGGGTGCAATTGATGTTAAAATTAAATCTCAGAGAAGATTAGTGTAATTTCAGAAACCACAAGAGAGGTCCCTGTAATAAACTTAAATCTCAGGGGAGTTAAGTGTAATTATCCCTTAATTTTATACTGACTATATAAATTAATTCACACCCCAAAATTTTTATGAGTGCTTATACTATTAATCTCAAAATAATTATTATTCGCGTATATTTAGTATTCATTATTTTGATTCATTAGAGGGTGCGATCTTTTACGGGTCAATATTCCCGATGAGTTAGATAGCAGTATTATATATACGACAAATATTAATTATTGATGGAATCGAGTCCCGATTGTTCAGGATTGATAATACTCCTTTAAGTAAGCTTATAAATTTTGACTGGGCCAAACCCTGTAAATATATTTAATTATCCAGCTATCAAATAAGTTAAGAGAAAAGATTTAAGAAATTTTAAGAAGTCGATTAAATTAAATTATCAGTAATTAAATTTAATTAGCGGGTATCAAGAATCTTAACGTGGGGAGATGAGTTAAGTATTTAATAACAGAAACTCGAATAATCGATTTTGAAAATGTGGCTGGGAGTGCAATTACGATTTTTTAATGGTATGAATTGTAATTTATAATTTTATAAAATTGTCTCAAGGCCAGGCGGGTTTTCATAATTACATTAGAAACCTAAGTCATATTTTCTCTTTAAGGAATTGGATAAACCGTTGATGCGATTGTAGCATAGAGTTTTTGTAGGCCTGTCTTGGTTACGAGAAATAGATAATCATGTCATTTATTGTTCCGACTCTTTGTACTAGTACACTTTATGTGTATTGAAAGGGACACATTGAGATAATTAATTTTATACTGACTACATAAATTAATTTACACCCCAAGGTTATTATGAGAGTGCTTATGCTCTTAATTCTGAAATAATTAATTATATGATATCTTGGTATCCCACATCAGAAAGGGAGAGGGAGTTCCTAGGCTATAAAAGAAAAACTTTGAACCCTTACATTCAACGAGGCCTTCCCAGGTGGTAGAGACCCTAGCAGAACTCCGTAATTAAGCATGCTTGGACGGGAGCAATGTAAGGACGGGTGACCCGCTGGGAAGAACAAATCCGTGAGGGCTTTTGCCCAAAACGGACAATATCGTTGCCATGTGAAGGGTCGGGGTGTTACAGATGGTATCAGAGCCGACTCTCCTCATCTTCTAATGTGGGTCCCTACCATCTCGCGTGACATGTGGGCGGGCTACTGAGTGGATGGGTCGGTAAGGACTAGCAGGCTACTGCACGGGGACGTGCAGCCCTAAGGGGGGTGGATTGTGATATCCTGGTATCCCACATCGAAAAGGGAGAGGGAGTTCTTGGGTTATAAAAAAAAAACCTTGGACTCTTACATTCAACGAGGTCTTTTCCCAGGTGGTAAAGACTCTAGCAAACTTCGTAGTTAGGCATGCTTGGATGGGAGCAATGCAAGGATGGGTGACCCCCTAGGAAGAACAAAATCGTGAGGGCTTTTACCCAAAATGGACAATATCGTTGCCATGTGAAGGGTGGGGGTGTTACAAATTATTTGTGTATATTTAATACTTGTTGTTTTAATTGTTGACGAAATCCACGTCTCGATTGTTCGGAATTGATAATGCCCTCTTAAGGAAGCTTATAAGTTTTGACCGGGCCAAACCCTACAGGTGAATTTAATTATCCGGTCGTCAAATAAGTTAAGAGGAAGAACTTAATGAATTTTAAGAAGCAGATTAAATTAAATTGTCAGTAATTAAATTTAATTGGTGGGAATCGAATATCTTAATATGGGGAGATGAGTTAAGTATTTAATAACATGAGGGATATGAATTTAGAGATGGAATCCATCTATTCCTATCAGGTTTGGGAACTTGTAGAAGCACCTGAAGGGATAAAATCTATTGGATACAGGTGGATCTACAAGAGGAAGAGAGGAGCAGATGGGAAGGTTGAAACCTTCAAAGTTAGGCTTGCTGCTAAAGGGTTCACTCAGAATGAAGGGATCGATTATAAGAAAACCTTCTTGCCGGTAGCCATGTAGCCATGCCTAAGTCTATCCGGATCTCTTATCCATTACCACACATTTGGATTATAAAATTTGGCAAATGAATGCTGGGCTTATCACAAGCAAAGTATATCGATAATATCTTTACTCGTTTTAGCATGTAGAATTCTAAGAAAGGGTTTCTCTCTTTCAGGCATGGAATCACTCTATTCAAAGATCTGTGTCTTAAGATACCTGATGAGATAGAGAAGATGAAGGCGGTTTCTTATGCTTCAGCAGTAGGAAGTCTCATGTATATTATGTTTTGCACTAGATTCGACATCTGCTTTGCCATTGGCATGGTTAGCAGATATCAGTTTAATCCAGGGCAGGAGCATTGAACTGCAGTAAAGAATATAATCAATTACAAGAAAAGGACTAAGGATTCTATGCTAGTTTACTTGGCAGAAAGTCTAGTACATTTAGGGTACATAAACTCAGATTTTCAGTTAGACATAGAGCTTGCATCAGGAGACAACCTTGTATATCCTTTACAAAAAGCTTACCGGCTAAGACTTTTGATAGTTATGTAGAGAGAGCATGATTTTAAGTATAAATGGGAGAATGTTAGGGTTGATATTTTGAAAATCATGTTTTTAATATTGAATTTTATTTTAATAAAATTAATTTTTTATTTTATGAGAATCTTTATAAGTAATGTATGCGTATCATTTTTTTAATATTGTGCATGGATGTCCAATATTCTATATAGTATTTAATCTAGTGTGCAGAGTACGATTTACACACAGAAGATTAGATTTTAGATTCTTGCAGAATATAAGTTTTATATTCACTGTTTAGATGAATATGGACATTCTATCGGTACTACTGTAGTATAGAGTTTTAGTAGGCCTGTTTTGGTTGCGGGAAACAGATAATAGTGTCGTCTATTGTTCTGATTCTCTGTGCTAGTACACTTTGTGTGTACTGAACGGGACATTTAAGGTAATTAATTTTATACTGACTATGTAAATTAATTTACACCCAAGGTTATTATGAATAGTGCTTATCTTCTTAATCCCAAAATAATTATTAATTTGCATATATTTAATATTTGTTATTTTGATTCATTAGATGGTGCGATCTTATATGGGTTTATACTTTCGGTGAGTTGGATAGCAATATTATTTATATAGAAAATATTAATTATTAACGGAATCTACGTCCTAAAAGATCGGGATTGACGATACTCTCTTAAAGAAACTAATTAGTTTTGATCGGACTAAACTCTGCAGGTGGATTTGATTATTCGGCAGTCAAATAAGTTATGCGGAAGGACTTTTAAGGAATATCAAGATGCCGATTAAATTAAATTGTCAGTAATTAAATTTAATTGGCAGGTATCGAGAATCTTAACATGGGGAGAAATGGTAAGCATTTAATAACATGAGCTCAATACTATACGGTCTTGAGATTATGGGTAAGAATGCAATTATAGGTCTTTAGTGGTGTGAATTATAATTTAAGTTTTTACAAAAATTGCAGAAACTGTTTCCGATTTTTCGTAATTGCAGATACCGCTATGAGGTTTGCTTAATTACAGAAATCGTTGATACGTGTCTGTGTTCTACTGAAAATTTTACTCATAATTACTCTCCAGGTCCCTGCTGTAGCCATTATGAAACTAATTCAGCTTACCTGCATATTATAGGGCTACAGTAGGGACCTGAGGAGTAATTATGAGTAAGAGTTCTAGTAGAACACAGACACGTATCAGCGATTTTCGCAATTAAGAAAACCTCATAACGGTATATGCAATTATGGAAAATTAGCAGCAGTTTCTGTAATTTTCATAAAACACTGAATTACAGTTCACACCACTAAAGAATTATAATTGCACTCTGACCCATAATCTCAAGAACATATAACATTGAGCTCCTGTTATTAAATGCTTACAATTTCTTCCCACGTTAAGATTTCTGATAGCTGCTAATTAAATTTAATTACTAACAATATAATTTAATCGGTATTTTAATATTATTTAAGCCCTTCTACTTAACTTATTTGACCGCCGACTAATCAAATCCACCTGAAGGGTTTGGCCCGGTCAAAACTTATAAGCTTTCTTAAGGGGGTATCGTCAATTCCAAATCTTTTGGGATGTGGATTCTGTCAATGATTAATATTTGGCATATAAATAATACTGCTATCAAACTCACCAAGAATATAGACCCATATAAGATCGCATCCTCTAATGAATCAAAATAATGAATATTAAATATACGCAAATCAATAATTATTTCAGGATTAAGAGGATACGCACTATTTATAATAACCTTGGGGTGTGAATTAATTTATATAGTCAGTATAAAATTAATTATTCAAAATGTCCCGTTCAATACACACAAAGTGTACTAGCACAGAGAGCCTGAACAATAGACGACGCTATTATCTGTTTCCCGTAATCAAAACAGGCCTACTAAAACTCTGTGCTACAGTCATACAGATGGTATGTCCATTTTCATCTAAATTGTGAATATAAAACTTATATTCTACAAGAACCAAAGATATGATCTTCTGTGTGTAAGTCATACTCTACACACCAGATTAAATACTATACAGAATATTGAACATTCATGTATAACATTGAAGAAATGATATATATATATATATATATATATATATATATATATATATATATTGCTCATAAAGAGTCTTACAAAATAAAAAATTAATTTTATTTAAAAAATAAAATAAAATACTAAAAACGTGATTTTCAGTATACCAACCCTAACAATCTCTTACTTATACTCAAAACCATACTGCCTTACATCTAACTCCCATGCTACATGACTATCAAAAGTCTTAGCCGGTAAGCTCTTTGTAAAGGATCTACAAGGTTGTCTACTGATGTAAGCTCTATGTCTGATTGAAAATATTAATTTATGTACTCCAAAGATACTAGACTGTGTGCCTGGTAAATCAACATATAATCCTTAGTCATTTTCAAGTACTTGATTATATTTTTTACCACTGTCCAATGCTCCTGCCCTACATTAGACTGCTATTTGCTAACCATGCCAACGACAAAGCAGATGTCGGGTCTAGTACAAATCATAGCATACATAAGGCTTCCTACTGCCAAAGCATAAGGAACCATCTTCATCTTCTCTATCTTATTAGGTGTTGTAGGACACTGATCCTTGGATAAAATGATTCCATGCCTGAAAGGGAGAAACCCTTTCTTGAAATCCTGCATGCTAAAACGAGTAAGGATATCATCGATATACTTTATTTGTGATAAGCCCATCAACCTTTGTTTCCGATCTCGCACAAGCTTGATCTCAAGAATGTGATTGATTTCTCCCAAGTTCTTCATATCGAACTGTCCAGATAACCATACTTTAACCGTAGATAATGCCCCCACATTGTTTCTAATGAGTAAGATATCGTCTACATAATGTACTAGGAAGATCACCACGCTTCTGCCACACTTCTTGTACACACAAGACTCATCTAGACTTTGATCAAAATCATAAGAGTTAATGGCTTGATCAAATCGATTGTTCTAAGATAGATTTAAGCATGGCTACCGGCAAAAAGATTTCCTCATAATTGATCCATTCTTTCTGAGTGAACTCTTTAGCAACAATCCTAGCTTTGATGGTTTTAACCTTCTCGTCTGCTTCTCTCTTTCTCTTGCAAATCCACTTACATCCAATGGGTTCTATCCCTTCGGGAGTTTTTACAAGTTTTCAAACCTGATTGGAATATATAGATTCTATCTCTGAATTCATTGTCCTTTACCAAAGATTTTCATCTTTGTCTTGAAGTGCTTCAATGTAGTTACAATGCTCGGTATCTAGTTCTGCCAGGACCTTGTCAAAAAACTCTCCTAAGAACATATACCGGTCAGGTTGATGAACAACCCTCCCACTATGACGAGGCACTACCTGTGTCTGTGTACTAGCAGTAACACGCTGTACAGAATCAGAACCCTGTGCATCATCACTCTGTTCTTGATTTGCACCTGTCTCGAAAATCCCCCCACTATGCGATGTAATGGGATCTCAGAGACTTGTTCTTCCGTTCTACTGGTATTTTCTCTTAGTTCTTTCAGAACAATATTGCTTTTGGGACTGTGATCCATAATATAATCCTCTTCTAAGAATCAGACATTAGTGCGAACAATGATCTTATGATCCTTAAGATTGTAAAATAGACCACCCTTCGTTCTCTTGGGATACCCTACAATGAAACAGACTTCTGTCATTGGTTCCAATTTATCCACATTCCCTTTCAATACATGTACTGGACACCCCCAAATTCGAATGTGTTTCAGACTAGGCTTACACCCAGTTCTCAATTCTGTGAGAGTAAAAGGTACTGACTTAGAAGGTAACAAGTTCAGAACATAAGCTGTTATCTCTAAAGTGAGTTCCCAAAACAAATCGGGTAAATCTGAATAACTCATCATGGACCTTACCATTTTCATAAGAATCATATTCCTTCTTTCTGCTACACTATTCTGCTGCGGAGTGTTAGGTGCAGCTAATTGGGATGTAATCCATCTGATGACAAGTAGTCCTTAAACTCTCCAAAGATGTATTTTCCATCACGGTCGAATCGTAGTGATTTGATACTTTTACTCAGATGCTTCTTTGCCTCTGCCTTGAATTCATTGAATTTCTCAAAATATTCAGACTTACGGTGTATCAAGTAAATGTATCCATATCTTGAGTAGTCATCAATGAAACTGATGATGTACTCAAAACTATCTCTAGACCGGATTGTCATAGGATCACACACATCAGAATGAACCAGCTCCAACGGTTTTTTAGTTCTATAGCCTTTGGTCGAAAAGGGCTTATTGCTCATTTTATCTTCTAAGCAAGATTCATAGACTAGAAGTGCCTCCATTCCAATGAACTCAAAAATCCATCTGCCACCAGTCTGTTTATCCTTTTTAGATTAATATGACCCAAGTATAAGTGCCAAAGGAACGTTTGGTTCATTAAAAAAATAAAAACTTTCTCTTATATGGTAAATTAGATGTGTTATTATTTCAGCTAGTTGCAGTATAGGAGAGATTGGAGTAATAATATAAAGATCATCCACCAATGTACCAGAATTGATAACCCGTTTATTATCCTTAATAACCACAGAGTTATTAAAATAAACTAAATTTTCATCTTTAGCCAATCGAAAAATAAAAACTAAGTTCCTTCTAATGGCAGGTACATAAATTCAATTTCTCAATATTAAAACTCGATTTCTACCAAAACTGAGAGTGACATCTCCTACTGTAACTACTGTTACCTTTGTATTATTGTTCATATTCAGGCAATTCTCTCAATCATTAAGTTGTCGAATTTTCTAAAACCCCTGTAATGAATTGCAGACATGATTGGTGGCTCCCGTATCTGCACACCAGGTATCCATAGATGACACCGCTAAACATGTTTCCACAACAAGTGAACAAAAATTACCCTATTTGTTCTGCCTTTTGAGAAATACTGGACATAGCTTTTTTCAGTGCCGGGTCTGGTTGTAGTAAAAACATCTGTCTTTTGACTTTTTTACACCAGTCCGTGACCCACTAACTATTCTGGAAATCGTGTCTCTCTATTTTTGAACCTTTTTCTTTTTTGTCTTTCGGCCCAGAGATAGAACTTTTTTAAAACACAAACATATTTTCTGTTATTAAATGAATACCATTTGTAGTTTAAACTATATCAAAGTTATATCTTTAGTCAACAATTGGTATTAGCGTCGTTTTGTTTTTTATTTTTGGTTATCGGGGCCGAATAGTTTTAGAATTGTTGCCAACTTTGTTTTGTAGGCGTTCTAATTCTGATTTTATGATCGTCATTTATTTTTCATGTTTGATTGAATAGTGTGAATGATGATTATTTTTTTAATTATGGGAGTTGACTATGATAGATTGAATGTGAGCCTTCGAGACATAGGATCGATGTAATAGCTAGTTTTATATTTTTTAATATCTGTTTAGATTATTTAAGAACAGGTTGAACATATCCAAGAACGGAGGCGGCACCAGCGGTAATTTGAGTTTTTACAGGCCACAGATTGTGGTAAGTTTTTTTTTATTGTTTTAAACGATTTTTTCCAGTGAGTTTTTTTACAGTATTTACAACAAAAAATAGCATAAAAAATAAGTCAAAAATAGCAAAAAAAATACCAAAATAGCTCGGTTCTGGTGGCTTTGCTGGCAGCAGTTCGTTGGTGATTTTTATAATTTTTTGGGCCATTTTTGGGACTATTTCTTTGGATAATTTTTTAAATATAAAATTGTAGTAAAATATATACCTCAAAATACTGTCAAAAATTTAATAATAAAAATTGGACCAAAATCACAACCAAACAGGCAGCAAACAGGCCAGCGACGGTGGCGCCCGGCGACAACAGCTTCTAAGCAGTTTTTCGATAGATTTTTAGGCTGTTTTCAAGCAATTCTTTTAACAGAAATATTCTACCTTTCGAGAGCTTTTTAACGGAATAAAATACATAAAAAATAGAGTACGGGAAGAGGTCGAAAAGGTCTTAGGAAGTTAGCGGTTCTGGGCAGCAGCGTTGGTGAGCGGCGACAGTTTGTTCTAGGAGATTTTTCTACAGTTTTTAGATCTGGTTTTGAGAATATTTTTTTATAAAAAAATAGTACTTTGCGAGAGCTTTCTTTTGATATAATGTACGTAAAAAATAGAGTTCGGAAAGAGGTCGAAAAAGCTTCAAAAAGTTGGCTGCGCAGTGCTGTGGCAGGAAGCAGCGTTTTTTGAGATTGTTGTTAGAGTTGGTATACCGAAAATCATGTTTTTAGTATTTAATTTTATTTTTTAATAAAATTAATTATTCATTTTATGAGAATATTTATGAGGAATATATGTGTATCATTTTTTTAATGTTATGTATAGATGTCCGATATCCTGTATAGTATTTAATCTGGTGTGTAGAGTACGACTTGCACACAGAAGATGAGATTTTAGGTTCATGTAGAATATAAATTTTATGTTCACAGTTTAGATAGAAATGGACATACCATCGGTACGATTGTAGTACAGAGTTTTAATAGGACTGTCTTGGTTACGGAGAACAGATAATAGTATCGTCTATTGTTCCGACTCTCTGTGCTAGTACACTTTGTGTGTATTGAACGGGATATTTGAGATAATTAATTTTATACTGACTATATAAATTAATTTACACCTCAGGATTATTATGTATAGTGCTTATTCTCTTAATTTTGAAATAATTATTAATTTGCGTATATTTAATATTCGTGGTTTTGATTCATTAGAGGGTGCAATTTTATATGGATCTATATTCCCAGTTAGTTGGATAATGGTATTATTTATATGGTGAATATTAGTTATTGATAAAATTCACGTCCCAAAAGATCGGGATTGACGATACCCCCTTAAGGAAGCTTATAAGTTTTGATCGGGCCAAACCCTACAGGTGGATTTAATTACCCGATGGTCAAATAAGTTAAGCGAAAAAGCTTAAGGAATATGAAGATGCCGATTAAATTAAATTATCAGTAATTAAATTTTATTGGCGGGTATCGAGAATTTTAACGTGGGAAGAAATGGTTTGCATTTAATAACAGGAGCTCAATACTATATGATCTTGAGATCATGGGTCATAGTGCAATTATAGTTCTTTAGTTGTGTGAACTGTAATTCAGTGTTTTATGAAAATTACAGAAATCGCTGCTTGTTTTCCATAATTGCAGATACCACTATGAGATTTGCTTAATTGCGAAAATCGCTGATACATGTCTGTGTTCCACTAGAAGTCTTACTCATAATTACTCCCCAGGTCTCTACTGTAGACCTATATATATGCGGGTAGGCTGAACCAGTTTCATAATTTGTCTTCTAAGATTAAAGCTATCATAGTTCTGCCAGTACAAGTTCTCGGAGGATTAACCCACACTATATCCGAAAATCGTATAAGAGAATACAGTAGAAGATCTAACAGGAGCTTCAATTCGGATTCAAATGGTAGTTGAAGATTCGACCGATAAAAAGGTATTCTTCTAAATTAATTTCGGATGCACGGGTTTTATTTTGATTGTTCGTTATCAAAAGTTTTATGTAGAACCCGTTTTGGTGATTGCCGTCCAATTAATTTTCTCCATTAATCGTTTGAAAAATATAAATCTTGGCGGTCTTGCCTCTAACAATTAGATCAGAGTTGTTTGGTTTTTTATTTTTGATTATCGGGGTCGGGCAGTTTTAGAACTGTTACTAATTTTGTTTTGCATGCGTTCTAATCCTGATTTTATGATCGTCATTTATTTTTCATGTTTGATTGAATAGTGTGAATGATGATTATTTTTTTAACCACGGGAGTTGACCGTGATAGATTGAATGTGAGTTTTCGGGACATAGGATCGATGTAATAGCTAATTTTATATTTTTAAATATCTATTTAGATTATTTAGGAACATGTTGAACATGTCCAAGAACACGAAGAATGGAGGCGGCACCGGCGGTGGTTCGGATTTTAACGAGCCTCAGATCACGGTAAGTTTTTAATGGTTTTAAACGATTTTTTCTGGTGAATATTTTTGCAATATTTATGTAATAAAAAAACAAGTCAAAAATAGTAAGAAAAAATTACCAAAACAGCCCGGTTCTGGCGGCTTTGCCAGCGGAGATTTTTATGATTTTTCGGGCCATTTTTTAGACTATTTTTTGAAAAGTTTTTTTAAACATAAAATAGCAGTAAAATATATCTCAAAATACTATCAAAAACAAAAAAAAATTGGACCAAATCACAATCCAAATAGGCAACAAACAGGCCAGCAGTGGCGGCGGCTGGCGAAAGCAACTTTCGGGAAGTTTTCTAGCAATTCTTTGGGCTGTTTTCGAGCATTTTTTTTTGATAAAAAGATAGTACTTTTTTAGAGATTTTCTTTATATAAACTATGTTAAAAACAGAGTTTAGATAAGGTTGGAACGGCCTCCGAAAGTTGGCGGTTAAAGGCGGTGGCGCTGGGTGCGGCAGTAGCAGTATTGAGCAGTGTTTTTGACAGTTTTGGGGCTGTTTTGAGCAGTTTTTTTGTAACAAAATAGTACTTTTTGGGAGATTTATTTTGATATAAAGTACGTTGAAAATCGAGTTCGAAAAGAGGTCAAAAAAGCCCGAGAAAGTTGGCTGCGTAGTGCTCTTGCAGCCAGCAAATGAAAAAATATTTAATCAAAATAAATTATTATTTTTCAAAAAATGTGAAACAAAAAATAAAAAAAATAAATACCTTTAATTACTACCTTACTTGAAAAGTTAGAGAAAAACTTTGTATTTATTAAACTTTATTCGTTACGCATTTAAACACGAAAAGATAGTTTCATAAACCAAAATATTTGGAATCGTGTACATGGAAAGATGCTTGATTCTTTCAGATCGAATGATTTTCAAAATTAATAAATTTATTTTAATTAAACAAATTTTTATAATCCTAAAAAATATTTTAAAAATCTAAGTGGGAGAGAGAATTTATTCACAGATAAATCCTGCGGTCTCCAACACCAGTTTGTAGGAGATGCAATTAAACCTTACGTGTTGGCAGTAAGGCTTTCTTCCTCATCGAAAAAATTAATTACGATTTCGCCAGTACAAATCTTCTTCAGGAATAATTCTGGATAATTGTTAGTGTGGATCATTTTTCCATTTAAAGGGTTCATTACGATGCGATTGATTTGGGATTAAGTGATGGTTAACACTTAGCTATATATTATAATATTCTCTCCATCTGAGTCACTACTATTATATACTGGACTGAAGCAATGTCAGTTATTTAATTTTACTTGGTATAGTTAGTTGCCAAGATAGTAAAATTAAAAAGAATTGGCCTGTCTGGTCTTATGAAGGATAGTAGACGTCCTCCCATCGAGGCATGCTATTCTCGAGTTACCAAGCTGCTGGCGAATTAATTTTAAAATGGTAGAAGGAACCAAATTAAAATAAATTCAAAATTTTGCTCATCATAATTAACGATTTTTTTTAATTATGTGATTCTTAAGATTAAAATGACTTTCAACTCACTCGATTTAATACTCAAAGAAAACAAACTAACGGGACTGAATTTTGTTAATTGAAAATGTAACTTGGATATACCTTTAACTACAAATGGTATTCTTTCAATACCAGAAAATGTATTTGTTTTTAAAAAAGGTTCTTCCTTAGGACCGAAAGGCATTAAGAAGAAAAAGATTCAGAAACAAGGAGACACGATTTCCAGAGTAGTTAGTGGGCCACGGATTGGTGTGAAAAAGCAGAAAGACAGATGTTTTCATTGCAACCAGAACTGGCACTGAAAAAAGCTGTCCAGTATTTCTCAGAAGGCAGAACAAACATGGTAATTTATGTTCACTGATTGTGAAAATATTTTTAGCGGTGTTATCTATCGGTATTTGGTGTGTAGATTGAATTTTAATATTGAGAGATTATATTTATGTACCTGCCATTAGAAGGAACTTAGTTTTCATTTCTAAATTGGTTAAAGACGGATATTTAATTTATTTTAATAACTCTATCGTTATTAAAGATAATAAACGGGTTATCTGTCCAAGTACATTTGTGGATGATCTTTATATTATTACTCCAATCTCTCCTACACTACAACTGACTAAAACGAATAATACATCTATATTACCATATAAGAGAAAAAAATTTTCTTTAATGAACCAAATGTTTCTTTGGCACTTACGCTTGTATTATATTAATCTAAAAAAGATAAATAGACTGGTAATAGATAGACTTTTGAGTTCATTGGAAGTGGAGGCACTTCCAATCTGTGAATTTTGCTTAGAGGGTAAGATAACCAAGAGGCTTTTTTCGGCCAAATGCTATAGAGCTAAAGAACCGTTGGAGCTGATTTATTCTGATGTGTGTGGTCCTATAACAATCTTGGCTAGAGGTGGCTTTGAGTACTTCGTAAGTTTTATTGATGACTACTCTTGGTATGGATACATTTACCTAATGTACCGTAAGTTTGAATGCTTTGAGAAATTCAAAAAATTCAAGGCGGAGACGGAGAAGCGTCTGGGTAAAAGTATAAAATCACTACGATCCGATCATGGTGGAGAATACCTCTTTGGAGAGTTTAAGAACTACTTGTCATTAGAGGGGATTACATTCCAGTTAACTGCACGTGGCTCTCCACAGCAAAATGGTGTA
Source organism: Heliamphora pulchella (assembly GCA_032270985.1). NCBI lineage: Eukaryota > Viridiplantae > Streptophyta > Magnoliopsida > Ericales > Sarraceniaceae > Heliamphora > Heliamphora pulchella. Next base: position 1,578 of record JAULJZ010157086.1, on the reverse strand, counting down.
GCTGAAAGAAGGAATAGGACTCTTATGGAAATGGTAAGGTCCATAATGAGTTATTCAGATTTATCCGATTCATTTTGGGGACTCGATTTAGAGACAATGGCTTACATTCTGAAGTTGGACAAGACGTAAGCCTAGTCAGAAACACATTCGGATTTGGGGGTGTCCAACACATGTGCTGAAAGGAAACGCGGGTAAGTTGGAACCGAGGACAGAAGTGTATTTCTTTGTAGGGTATCCCGAGGGAACAAAGGGTAGTCTATTTTATAATCCTAAGGATCATAAGGTCATTGTCAACACCGATGTCCAATTCTTGGAAGGGAATTATATTATGGATCACATACCCAAAGGTAATATTGTTCTGAAAGAACAGAGAGAAAATACTAGTAGAACGGAAGAACAAGTCACTGATATCCCATTACATCGCGTAGTGGGGGATTATTGCGACAGGTGCAAATCAAGAACAGGGTGCTGATGTGCAAGGTTCTGATTCTGCACAGCGTGTTACTATTAGTACACAAACACAGGTAGTGCCTCATCGTAGTGGGAGGGTTGTTCATCAACCTGATCAGTATATGTTCTTGGAAGAATCTTTTGACAGGATCTCGACAGAACTAGATACCGTGCCCTATAACTCCAATGAAGCACTTCAAGATAAAGATGCAGATCTTTGGTAAAGGGTTATGAATTTAGATATGGAATCTATGTATTCTAGTCAGGTCTGAAAACTTGTAGAATCACCCAAAGAGATAAAATTCATTAGATGCAAGTGGATCTATAAGAGAAAAAGAGGAGCAGATGGGAAGGTTAAAACCTTCAAAGCTTGGCATGTTGCTAAAGGGTTCACTCAGAAAGAATGGATCGATTATGAGAAAATATTTTCGTCGGTAGCCATGCTTAAGTCTATCCAGATTCTTTTATCCATTGCCGCTCATTTAGATTATGAAATCTGGCAAATGGACGTCAAGACAGCTTTCCTTAACGAAAGTCTTGATGAGTGTATCTATATGACACTACCAGACAGATTCATTGCAAAGGGCCAAGAACACATGTTGTGTAGCTTAGGAGATCCATTTAAGGACTTAAGGAGGCATTGAGGTCTCGGAACACTCGGTTTAATCAAGTCATTAAGTCTTATGATTTTGATCAAAGTTCAGACGAGTCCTGCGTATACAAGAAGCGTGACGGACATGTGATGATCTTCCTAGTACTTCAAGTAGACGATATCTTACTCATCAAAAATGATGTGGGGGCATTATCTATGGTTAAAGTATGGTTATCTGGGTAGTTCGATATGAAGAACTTGGGAGAAGTCAGTCACATACTTGGGATCAAGCTTACGCGAGATCAGAAACAAAGGATGTTGGGCTTATCACAAGCAAAATATATCGATGATATCCTTGCTCGTTTTAGCATGCAGGATTCTAAAAAATAGTTTATCCCTTTCAGGCATGAAATCACTCTATCCAAGGATCAGTGTCCTAAGACATCTGACGAGATAGAGAAGAAGGGATCGATTATGAGGAAACCCTTTCGTCGATAGCCATGCTTAAGTCTATCCGGATTCTCTTATCCATTGTC
>JAULJZ010157053.1:0-28069 GCA_032270985.1 Heliamphora pulchella | reverse complement strand
TATATATACGTTGCATATACATGTGTAAAGATGTTGTAGAGTTGTGGTGCGGGGGTTGTGAATGCGTATGTAGGTGCTGTTGATGGTGATTTGGCATAACACAATCAAGTGATTGGTGAAATGATTATGGAGGTGAACGCTTTGAGTGTGGGGTAAATTAATCATTTTTGCATCCTATCCCCACTGACTACAAAACAGGGGTTTCCAAAACCCACCTTACTCATGAGATGATTTTCCCCCAGAAATGCAGTGAGAATTTGGTTGAGGATGATCTAATCCTCCCTCTAAAATCACCATCAAAACATAGCACTATTTGGAACTATTCCCATTAGTCCAATCGTGGCTTGCAAAAATCCCAACCAAACATGGCCTCAGTACCTTAATCGTAGAAACTTTCTACTACGAAAGCTCACCACAATTGCGAATGTAGGTGCTGCTGATGGTGATTTGGCACAACACAATCAAGGGATTGGTGAAATGATTATGGAGGTGAACGCTTTGAGTGTGGGGTAAATTAATCATTTTTGCATTTTATCCCCACTGACTACAAAATAGGGGTTTCCGAAACCCACCTTACGCATGAGATGATTTTACCCCAGAAATGCAGTGAGAAATTGGTTGAGGATGATCTAATCCTTCCTCTAAAATCACCATCAAAACATAGCACTATTTGGAACTATTCCCATTAGTCCAATCATGATTTGCAAAAACCCCAACCAAACATGGCCTCAGTACCTTAATCATAGAAACTTTCCACTACCAAAACACACCACAACTGCAATTGTAGAATTAGGGCAAGTTTCTCAGAACTATCTTTAACATAGTGCATGTATTATCTTACTTTGTGTTCCCTACCAGTCTTATTGTGGTTTGGATAATCCGCTCTTATTGTGGTTTGGATAATCCGCTCCAACTAAATTGCTTTGTTGCCTTCAAAATGTGCCTCTAACTATTTTATTGTTGCTTTTATAAATCAAACAATAGACTTTTCAACCATTTTTGCTTGTGCTAGTGCCCCCATAAATTCTTGGATTTCTCACAATATAAGATTGAATGCCATAACTCTAATTTGTATTTTACATCTTATTGGTGTTGTTCGGAAATATCCACAAATAGGATCACATACTTGGTCACTCGATGCTACGGAGGGTCCCACTCCAAGATTAGTTGAGTAGGCTTGCGTTTGATGTCTGCTATAAGATAGCTAGTTTTGGGGCTTTCGACATAAAAAACCTATTTAGCGAGACGGTTCCATATCTTACAATGTTCAAGCAAGAAGGGGAAACTCAAGCAACGACCAACTCATTCACCATAATTTGGTTGGGGCACAACGGGTATTGAGCACCTAAATGTGAACCATAAGGAAGACTAGCACTAGCAGTGACTAGCTAAAAAATAGATAGAACTCTCTTTCTTACTCCAAGGCAAAAATATATCATGCATTAGTATGTGCCCTTATTAGTAGCTCATTTGTGAACCTTGGGTGTGCGTGTACTGTTTGCAAGGTAAACTTATGTGTGATGATTGGCTGGTAAAGACAAAAAAAAAAATTAGGGCTGACACCATGCATGGAGTTGAAGCAATGTTACAGCAAAATCAAGTTCCCATTCTTATGTCGCTAAGAATATTCCCATAAAATACATATATCCAAACCACCGATTAAAAGGATGATACCTGCATGATGAACTTTAGATAATTATTGATAGCATAGAGAAATGCTGGAACTGCAAGAAGCACATTGTTGCGAGCAGCCTGCAATACAAAATGAAAGTTTCAGGAAAAAGGATCATTAATACAATGCCAAAGTTAGTGTTCGTCCAGCCAGTGCAGATTGCTGGGAGGGATAAACCAGGTAAAGACCTAAACTCTGACGTTACTTGCACATGGGAGAACCAACATCCAAATAGACAAATATTAATCAAGCAGGGAATTTAAAAACGAATAAAAATAAAGGAAAACAGAAAAAGAAACCAAAATCTTAAAGAAAATCCTGCAGAGTGCACCACAAGCATATAAACACCTATCCAAAATTCCCATGAATTGGCTAGGCAACCCCAACTAGAATGCTCTATATTTGCAAATGGTGACATCATGAAATGCAAACATGGAACTCAAAATTTCATCAGCATTCATATGCCTTGACAAAGATACAAGACTACAACCACAACAAGATCCATATTGGAATGGCAATATCCTCCTGCACGCCCCTAGCCAGAGGCCTAGTCATAAACACTTGGAAGATTGAGAAGTTTTATAAGTCGCCCAAACATAGGGGTCACTTTATCACTGTAAACATATTAATTAGTCAGAAACCCAAAACACCAGGAAGGCCAGTTTTTGTATATTATATTTAAGTAGTTAGGTGAATTTTGGTGTTTTGCATATCGTAGACATGGGTTGTAGCCTGTAGGTCACCCAAGGGTCATATCGTGGATAAATTAATGTTATTGGGTTGTATATGGAGTCTTTATTAGGCCTAAAAGGCTAAAACATCCTAGTTGACAAAAATGTCTTCTTTCCTAATTGTTAGTCATCACTTCAGTAGCCCTGGGAAACATCCTGTAAATATGCATGCAATCTTTCAATTCGCTTGAGTTGAAATTTTGAGGAATATGTCTGAAATTATGTGAAGATCTGTATGATATGCAATGCATCCTTATAGGACATACCTTAGAAAGTTATTCTTGTAGAGGTTGGGTTCCATTCATAAAACAATATGCTCAGAATCACCGCAGAACCCTAGGATGGCCTCAATTTGGGCGATAAAACCTCACCTATTCAAGCCATATCGGCCTTAACCCCTTCCCTTACCCTTCAGCCATTGATTCCACACCAAAAACCCATAAAATCATCGCTGTCTAGAGAGTCTCCACACTTATTCTCTGAAATCCTCCGACTAAACCCCTTCAAAAACGAAGCCAACTGTCACACCTTCCCACCCAAAAATCAGAGAAGTTTAATTCCACCAAATAAAACGCTAACCAAAAAAGTTTTTCTTGCCTCAAACTCACCAAGAAATAATTATAACCAGTTGCAATTAGCTTAAGGCCCTTAACCCAATTTTCCAAAAGCCTACATCAGGGCCTCCATCTAATACATTCCCTTTTCTACAAGACAGCACAAACATGGATCTTATGGTTAATGGCTAATTGGCTATGTTGCAAAACATTCATTAATTTCTTAACTTCCTGTAACATATTGGAGTAAGTGTATCCATGGAGAGCACATAATAATGTACAACTCCACTATCAGAACTTGTGTTTTACAGTAGTCATCATATTAGGGACGAGCATCCCTACTCAACACCAGGAACTGCGTGTAAATTCTTGACCTCACACGTAGTGTGTAAGAATTATGAAGCTATCCAGCAAGCATCCACCAAGCTAACATTAAAACCTATGCCCATTTAGTTGAAGAATACTCCCACTGCAATGACAGATAGACTGCTTCACATAAAGCTAATATGCCAAGCATTTCAGTGCCTTCTTCTAAATCGAGCTAGATGACACCAATGACAACTTGCACTAAGCATATAATAATTGATACATAAGACACTTAATGGAGATTACTTTATGTACAATCAGAACACTAGGTGGGGCCTGCTCGACCCGCACTTTTTAATTCACACAAGTATCCGACTACATATGTTGTAGAATGAACTACAAACATGGTAATGCTCATATAATTTATCTTCTCCTACTATCCAAAAAAAATAAAATGCAAGTTTGTAAGTAAGAATTATACCTGTACAAAAGTGGAAACTGAGAGAAGCGGCTTCTCTCCAACTTTCTGGCGTCTAGCCTGAAAATAGCTTAAGCCTTAATTCAATTTGTACAAATTTATTGATTTGTGAGCATACGGCAATAGAACTTTAGAAATTAACCAAGATATCAAATTTAGAATATCTGAAGACATGAATTGGAATAAAATTACACATACACACACATGCATTAGAAAGATATATGCACCTTTTCAGAAAATCTTACGCTTGCATTTTATTCCACAAGTAAGATTTGCATTCTATCCTGCATGACTGCATTAAAAACCTTCTCCCAAGTGTGCATAATTCTTTCTCAGGATTAATCTTCAAGATCACCTTAATGACTTAGTCCTCAACCTACCAGGCTACCACTATTACTAACTTAGTCCTCAAAATTACCAATATTACTTATGGTATTGGTATGTTAAAAGGACACAAGACATCAGTTAACACAATTCTACCCTACTTTAATAAAATATGAAATCTCCATCACATGGTAGAACATTATGAAATTATGGATAAACTCAATTGATTTAACAACTCATGTAAGTTACTCTCTTGCTTCAACCAACATGGCTTGATTAGCATGAGTTCCATGGAGAGCAATGAATAAACAAGCACAGAAAGAAAGAAAGAAAGGATACATATTCAAGCTTGAAGGTGAAGAAAAACTAAATCTTACCTGGATCAAAAGCATAACAATTGCAAAGAGAACCTTAGCAAGCTCCGTCAAAAAGTTAACGCTAATGGGACTAAACTTGAAACTCCCATCCACCTTGGACATAAAAACTAAAATAGGCTGGAAAAAGATATTAAAGAAAATCATGTTAAGTAAAATAAATAAACAATGTTAAGGCACAGTCATGGTATATATAATAAAGTAATACCCAACAGAGCCAACACAATGCATTCAACAAATGTCAGATAAAGAGATGCAATTAAAAATCATTTCATCTCAAAAAAGTTAAATCACATTGCTTCAAAGGTTTAAAAATGGAACAACACGTTTAAAGCCTAGTTTCTTTAGCATTTGGTAAAAACGAGAGGTGAAAGGGGGAGGGAGAGGGTCAACAGTTGAATCTACAGTGATGAATAATACATTTTGATATTTTTTTATGTGCTTCACATAAAGGAGAATGGGTTTACCTGGTCTTTTTTTCCCCCTCAAATAAAATCACATTGAATGGAATAGCGTTTAGAACTTTGGAACTCCCAAATCCTAACATGGTACTACAAAGTTATCATAATACACTATCATGCAGTGTTACACAAAATTGTAAGGGGCTGTTTAAGGAAACCAAGGACAGGTACGCTGACAAAAAGGATAGTTGGTTTTACATCAGTAATTTAGTTCTGGAAGGTTCAGACATTTAGTTCTGGAAGGTTCAGTCATTTAGTACTAGGTAGCATGTTCCCTACCTCAAACAAATCTCTTTTTTCTTTCCACAAAAAGTTTTAAGAATCAATTTGGTAGAAAATTTTGAATAATATAGAGAAATCTGTAACACGAAAAAAGTACTACTTATGTTGTTATGTATAACAATGTAAGCATGCTTAATAGAATTTTTTGGATATGAACTTAGTAAACACCCATTAATGCGGCAAAAGGACTGAGGTAAGAACTAAAAATAGATCTCACTTTGTAAGGTAGCATGGATCAATCAAACCTCTTGACAAAGAAAAAACTATACCTAATCAAAAGTAGACCTTGAAGCATTCTTTACAGAAATATCTACAAACTTCCACCAAAAAATTAAAAAAAATTAAATATCATACGTGTTAACTCTACAGACCACTCGTAACACATAGAAAAGCTCCCAATGCCCTTTTGATTTAGTAACCACAAACTTATGTTTTGGGACTAGGGGCAAACCACAGCATGGATCTACTAGTTAAGATTCACACATTCTTCCTCAAGTAGGTATTGTTGTTAACCAACTTCACTCATTTGCATTTCATGTTAGACAGTATTTTTCATTAAATTATTTTGTTAGTGGTATCGGTAGGTACCAAAATTTCTAGTTCAGTAGCTAAAACATGGTAGAATTAAAAATTTGTTAGTCATTAGATACTAAAGATGTTGATTAGCCACAATGGAACCAAGTTGATTAATCATCAATGGACCCACTAGAATGAAGAATTGACAGCATAATGAGAAACAGTAACATGGATTCTATCTCTAAGACTCTAAGCATATAAAAGAAACCACATTGACAATCAATGTTTTCATAACTGTCCTTTTGTGAGGAATATGACCAAATAGTTACACATGATTAGAGAAATACAATCACCTGTAAACCAACTAAGATACAGTCTCCAACAACCAAAAGGACGTTGAGAGCTCGTTGCTTTGACGATATCTTGGTCCTGTATTTGTCATAAGCCCTTGATACAGCTCTGCTATTTGGAGAAACCAACTTGGAATGACAGACGCTGCACTCTATCATCCCGTTCCTCGGCAGTTTACCCCCTAAGCTCTCACTTCATTCAAAATTGGATCTACAGAAATGTCGATGATCATACAAGATAGACTCAGTATACAAAGACATGATCCCCAAAAAATGTGGCAACTTTTTCCCAATAAGTGCAATAACGTATTAAAGCAGCTAAAATTGTTGTACGGGTTTACCTACCCAAGAATTAAAATTTAGAAAACTGACAATCCATGTACACATATTACAGCAAGTCAGTAACATATATCACCAATCGTTCATCACTGTCCGATGCATGCTATTGATACACAAAAGTGCACATGTGCATACCATGCATTGATAGCTGAATTTGCTCAAGTTCAATGAAACAATGCGCAACCCTACTAGATCTTACCAACGGAACTATAACTAGTTCAATAAGTTAAACAAAAAGGTTAAGACCCAAACCTTTGTGCTTGTGCAACCCTCACAATAAAATCTAGAGAACTGAGTATCCATTCATATATAAATCTGAAGCAACAGTCAAACAGAGACAATTCATTGGCTGCCTACCAACAATATATAGATACATGCACAGGGGCAATGCCACCATGGTAATGGTGGAGTGGGTCATTTGACCCATTAGTAAAAATAATTATTATTGTTACGATATTTTTTTATTGGTTTACAATTGGTTTCATTTGAACAAAAATTATAACTGACCCCAACTATGATGCGAGAGCACTAAAAAATTCTCTAACACTATTTCAAAAAAAAAAAGATTCTGTCCACCACTTTAAGCATTTCACTTTCATATGACACAAATTGATTGGAGATCATTCTTCTACCAGGCTAATGATTTCATAGGGAATATTACCTTTGTGTTGAAATAATAATGTGAATTATTTTATTTCTCACTCATTATTATTCCTTTTTGCTTAGTTAAGACAATATGGACATTTCTGACCCAACCAAACAAAACTACGACCTTGTCCCAATCAATTAAGGTCAGCTACATACTTACATGAATCCTTTTATGTCATTTTACTCTGTTAAGAGCCATATCTTCAGTTAGTTTTAATAAATTCATATATTTTCTTAATACGGCATCCGATGTCAATTTAGGTCCATGGTCTACAGTCAACCCCTCCCCCTAGTGTTTCTATTATCCATGATTTATTGTTTTTCCTTACTACTGTATCAACTGATCTACGTTGTATGTGTGCAAACCACCTTAATCTATTTTTTCTCAAACTTGTCCTCAATTGGTATGACTCCTACCATATCACGAATAAATAAATAAATTGATCACAGTGTAATATTCACCTCCTAGTAATCTTAAGCAAATTTTTGTTAGTTTGAGCAATTTTCTTCAAATTCGAAGCCAAGAAAGATAATATCAATGTATCATTCAAATGATCATAATTCAATAAGAAGATTTTATTTAAAAAGGGCCTTGTCAACCTATAAGTCACAACTTCTCTCAAAGAGGTATTAGTGTATTTACATGTTCGTTGTTAAAATAATAGTTTGAATTAATTAAAGGTTTATTATTTACTCATACAAAAGTTTAATTTAGTTTGTAATCAATACATTATTAATTGTTGATTAGTGCAAAAGTTATTACCCTATAAAACAAGAAAAATTTAAGCAATGACCCCAATTTAAATAAATTAAAAAAAACTGGAGTCCCACTGTACATGCAGAATTGCATATCTATACTCGTGCATACATACACTGATTGCAGATTCAATCAAATTCAAGTAAACAAAGGCAATCAAACCAGATCCTACCATTGAAACAGAACATTTGAAACCTCCCTCATTGTAATGTCAACACCGACCAGAGTATAGACCACGTGATCTAAACTCTGGTTGGGCGTGTTAATACCATGTAGTATTGCTCGTGCAATAAAACTTCTCATTATCAGGAATAAACCATGAGATCTTTCTCTAAACAACGCAATGCAATTCAATCAAAAAAGCCAACACCATCGAGAAACAAACCAGATCTTGCAACTCAAAATGAAAAATCAGCTTTTGTCGGCAATTAAAACAAACTTAAAGCAACTTAAAGCGTAAAACTTTAAATGAAATACAAATGAATCTAAACAGGATCTCAACTATATGATCTCGAAACAGACCGTTTCACCGGCTACAGAAGAAGCTCAAAACTCGCCGGCGGTTGATTTTCACAGCCAGATCTGGAGTCTCCGGCGACCGGAATTCAAGTGCGGGAGATTGGAATTGAAGGAAGAACAGCCGACGATTTGGAGACGGTCGAGAAGTGAATCCCGCATTTGTTAAGATGCGATGTGCGAAGAATATGCAGATGTAGAGTTCGTTCTGGAAAGAGAAATAGTGGAGCTTACCATAGATGTGGGCCTCCTCTATATGTTTCGGTAACGAAAATTCATAGTGATTGTTTGGTTTTTTCAGGAAAATGAGGAATAAAAATAAATTAAATTATTTGAGATAATTTTTTGATGTAATTTTTTTATTTTTTTATTAAAATATTTAAAATATTCTTATTTTTAACTTTTAAATTATAGTGTTTAAAATATTAACACTTTTTTTTGTGAGCAGAATTAACCTTTTTAAGTAAGAATATTATAATAATTTTACTTGAAAAAAATTAAGATATTTAGAATATGTATTACTTTTTTTATTTAAATTAAAAAAAAAATCATTTATCCCTTTTTTTAAAACCAAATAAAACAGCTTAAAACTATCCCAAATAGACCCTTACTTCTCTCGATTTTAGGTATAACCAATTTTTTCTATCATGTTCAATTGTTAATAGCTTCTTCTCGCAATGATTCTGGGACCCCAAAAGGAAACCCAAAAATTTATCTATAATTGACTACCTCATATATTGAATATTTCTCTCGATTTATCTATAATTGTCTTCTCTCTCTCTCAAATTAATACCCAAATGTTTTCACACTCTCTCTCAAAGGAAATTAAAACCCATAATTAAAGAATTTTTTTTCTCTCTCACCTCACCTTTTTTTCTCTTTTTTAATTTAAAATTAAGACTTAACAAATTAAATTCGGTATTGTAATAATATCATACTAGCACTTTAATCCGTGCTATGCACGAAAAAAATTAAATATATTTTATTAATATATTGAATATTTGAATTTTAATTGAGTTGTTTAAAAAAGTAAGATATGTAAATTATATATATGAATAAAATATTAAGTTGAAGTTATTTTCATGTTTATTTGAATAACAAATTCAAAAATTATTTAATTTGTATGTAAGAACGTTGATTAAAAAAATCACAAAATTATTTTAACTTTACTTTTACTTCACATTTCTTTCTTTTAGATGAACATTATATGCTCATATTTTTTAAGTTGTTCATTCTAAATTTATTTATAATTTTTAGTGTATATAAACCAATAACATGTTCATTGTGTTAGAAAATTCATAGAAAGAAAAGCCCTGATTTGCAACCTTCGTTTTTTGGCTTTTTGATTAAAAACGCCCAAAAAGTCAATGTTGCTCGTTTGACAAAAAAGTTAAAAAATCAAAAGTCAAATCAAAACACAAACTCCAAGAATACCCTATTCAAACTCTCGCCACTTTTAAAATACAATAATACATGTCATTCATAACTTATTTAGTACTACTACCAATTATATATAATTATTAATATAAAATATATAAGAGGGTAAAATTATTCAATTTAAACAAAAAATTAAAAAAAAAAATTTTTTATCCAAATAATCAACTAGAAAACAGTTAGCTTAAAAGCTAAGTTAATAAATAACCTATTTTAAACCATATTTAGCTTTTTGACTAAAAACGTACAAAAGTAAAAAAAGTTAATTTTTAAGTTAATTGTCAATCGGGGCCTAAGTTTGAATTTACCTATTTAATAATTATTTTTTATAATTAATATTCAACGAAACTTAAAAAAATAAAATATATCTTTGAATTAGTATAGTATGCATTTTGCATTTAGTTTTATTAGGGCATCTAAAATTATTTACAGTATTTTTGGTAATTAAGCCACTAAAAAACAATCACTTTGTTTTATATTTTTACTATTTTTTTATGATTATCCAAATTAAATTTTGCTTTGCTTGGTTTTATTTTTAGTTTCTTATACTATTAAATTAGTTCATCTTATGGTTAATACATAAAAAAATTCACATAAATTAATTCTAAATCCTTTGTTCTCACTAACTAATTATAATAATACATACAAATTCATATAAATTTGAATTTAGAACAGTTAAATATTACTAATAAATTTTAATGTTATAAATTACACATTGTAAATCTCAACAATGCATATTATGATAAAAAAAAATTTTAAAAATGAAGAAAACGAAGTTAGAAATTGTTGGGCAAAAAAACAAAATCCAATACTGTACTGTTAAAAACAAACAAAAAAATATAAAAACTTAAAACAAAGAACAGAAAATAAATTCTTATGAACAAACGTAAAAAACCCAAAATAATGTAGATGATCAAGGTTAGTGTTGAACACTATCTCCTTAAGATAGATTCGGCCCCAACGATCGTGTTAATGCGCTTCACGGACGTTAATTTCCTAGAATACAACGATCACACCCAGAGAAGAAGCACTCCAATCTATGGGTCTAGCGAACCGACAAGTGTATATACTCTCCGACTCTTAAATTTTGCACACACAATTAATGTAATAATAAAAAAGATATTAGATGCCAAATTCGTGCATAATGAAATGTTTAAATAGTCATTGAATGATTTTCTAGAAAAGTCATTACACCTTTTTAGAACTGGTACAACTTTTTGTTGTTGGCGCTAAAGCGCTTAGCGCTCTCCCTACACTGGAGGTCATGGGGGCCTTTGACGCTCGAGCGCTCAGCGAGCGCCTTGCAAAAGCTCAACACAGGAAATAGGGCGCTCGAGTGCTCCGCGAGCGCCCTATTCTAGTATGGTTTCCGCACATGGGCCCTCGAGCGCTCTGCGAGCGCTCCATTCTAGAATTTGATTGTTGGGTGTTTTATCCATTGGGTTAAAGGTACAGAATTTTAAATTTAAATTTTTTTAAAAAAATATTTAAATAAAATTTTAAATAATTTTTTTCTAAAAAAATATAGAAGCCACTCGGGTCGATCCACGACCCGAACCCAAGCCCAACCGGTCGATCGGATGGACAGCGGCGGCGGTGCGTGCACGCGTGTGTGTGAAATGAGTCGAATCCACTATTGAGTAGGTCCACTCCCGTCTACAAAACTGGGTACCCCCAAGGGGCACACCTCCTAGTCGAACTCTAATTTATATATACTCATAAAGTTCCTCATAAAGTTCCTCATTTTTTAAAATAGCAAAATGATGTTTTCAGTTTTTTTGCTTTGTTTTTTTCGTTCGTTTGTCAGACGATCAACACACAGGTGGTCGTCGTCGTTCGTCTAAGCCTCTCAGATGGTCGTCGTGGTGGTCGTCGTTTGTCGTGGACGTCGTTCGTCGTCGTGGTCGTCGTCATTTGGTCTTCGTTCGTCTCAGGCACTCACAGTCATCGTTCGTCTTAGGCGCTCGTCGTCGTCATGGTTGTCGTTCATCGTCGTGGTCTCCGCCTCTCAGGCGCTTGTCGTCATCGTGGTCGTCATTCGTTGTCGTGGTCGTCGTCGTTTGTCGTCGTGGTCTCAGCCTCTCAGGTGCTCGTCGTCATCGTGGTCGTCATCGTCGTGGTCGTCGTTCGGTTGTAGCAGGCGGTCTCTCAGGTCACTGGCGGTCTCTCAGATCTTGAGTTAGGGCAGTTAGGATTAGAGTTTGTAAAAATAGTACACCAAATGCAATTTCTTTTTTTAAAAAATATTATAAAATTATTTTTTAAATTTATTTTTACAAAACAGTTTTTAAATAACAATTTTAGAAAACACAACTAAACGGGCTCTTAGTTTTATCATTCTCATAGAACCAGCCCAGTTCACACTCACGTAAGTGATTTCTTATTAAGAGCATTCTACAATATTCCATTTGAATTTTCAAAATATAAGAATTATTAAAAGCTTAGCTTATCCTGAACTCGCTGCATGTATCACAGTGTCGAGACTTGCCATTGTACATATAACTCTATGCCCTCCCAATTGCTGATTGGCTATTGCAATAAATACAAATTGCAAGCACAGGTTTTGACCGCATTAGAATGTCCTCTTGGAATTAGCAAAGCTACTCTGCTTCTTCTCCTACTTTATCTAAAGCAATAAACTTAGCTTCTATTATGGACCTAGCGATACACGTTTGCTTGAAAGATTTTTAAAAACACTGCTGCACCAGCCAAAGTAAAGACGTATCCACTCGTGAATTTTAAGTCTTTTGTATTTAATATCCAATTCGCGTCACAGAACCTTTCTACTACGCCTGGATATCTCGTATAGTGTAGTCCATAATTAAGGGTGTATCTCAAATATCTTAGTACCCTAACTGTTGTCGTCTAGTGATCTATTCCTGGGTTACTTGTGTATCTGCTCAATTTATTAACAGCGCACGCAATGTTCGGACGAATACAATTAGTTATGTACATTAAGCTGCCAATAATTCGGGAATACTCTAGTTGAGATATGTTATCTCCAGTATTCTTCGATAAGTGGAGATTTAAATCTATAAATGTTCTCGTTGGACGATTATCATATTTTTTGAATATTTTAAGAATTTCCTCAATATAGTGAGATTGAGACAACATATTTCCTTAATATGTTTTAGAAATTTTAATTCCTAATATAATATCTGCAACACCCAAATCTTTCATATCGAACTTACTGTTTAACATTCTCTTTATAGTTTTAATCATATCTTGATTACTACTAATAATGAGCATATCGTCAACATAGAAATACACAATGACATATCTCATTTATGTGTCTTTGAAATAGACACATTTGTCACATTCTTTCAATCTGAATCCATTTGACATCGTTACATTATCAAATTTCTCATGCCATTATTTTCGAGCTTGTTTGAGATTATACAAAGATCTAATAAGTTTACACACTTGCCTTTCTTTCCCTGGAACCACAAACCCCTCTGGTTGTTTTATATATATTTTCTCATTCAATTCTTCATTTAGAAGGGTTGTTTTAACATCCATTTGAAGTATCTCAAGATTGTACAAGGCTACTATAGCAATTAACATCCTTATTGATGTTATTATTGTAACCGGAGAATATGTATCAAAATAGTCCATCATTTTCTTTTGCTTGTATCCTTTGATAACAAGTCTTACTTTATATCTGTCTATTGAATCATCTGCTTTCATCTCTTAAATATTCATTTACATCCCAGAGGTTCATTACGTGGTGGAAGCTCCAGCAATTCCCAAGTATGATTTTGCATATTGGATTCAATTTCACTATTGATAGCCTCCTTTCAAAAGGTGCTATAGGTGTGGGCATAGCATCTTGAACGTTTTGGAGCTCATTTTTTAACAAATAAGTTAGAAAATTCGAACCAAAGTATTTTGAAGTTCTGACCCCTTTACTACGGCTAGGTTCATCTTCATTTCCTTTTTGGTCTTAACTACTACTTGTTGTAGTTCATAAGTCCTTTTAAGAAGACTTGATTCTTGTGTAAAATTACATGAAAAATATCTTTAAAAAATCATGCGTTTCTTGATTCAATAATAGTATTTACATACATATCCTCAATTTTTGACTTATGTATCAAAAATTGATATATACACTGCTATTATTCGCATATCTAATAAATATACAGTCAATGATTTTTTGTTTTATTTTTGTTCTTTTAGGAACAGAGACCGCCACTTTAGCTAAACACCCCCACACTTTTAAGTATTTGTAAGAAAGTATACGATCCTTTCATAATTCATATGGCGTTTTATTTATTTTCCTGTGGGATAACTTGTTGAGAATATAATTAGCAAAAAGCAAAACTTTTCCCCAAAGTTCTGAGGTAAATCAAAACTTATCAACATGGCATTCACTATTTCCTTTAAAGTTCAATTTTTCCATTCAGCAACACCATTTTGCTGAGATAAATAAGGTGCCATAATTTGGTGTATAATACCATGTTCTGAGTAGAACTCACCAAAAGATAATTCATATTCACCACTTCTATCACTTCGAAAATCTTTATTTTTTTACCAAATTGATTCTCAACTTCGTTCTTATAATGTATAAACATGGATAATGACTCATCTCTACTTCTCAATAACTAAATATAACAATATCTTGCGTAATCATCTATAAAAGTAATAAAATACATTTTATCACCTCTAGTTTGCATAAACTTTAAGTCACAAATAACAATGTGTGTTGATTCTAAAGATTCGGTACACCTTTCAAGTGAATAAAAAAGTAATTTAGCAAGTTTTGCTTCCACACAAAATTTACATTTATGATTTGGATCGATGTGAAATTTAGGTAAATAATAATTGTTAACCAACCTATATATGGTATCATAGTTAACATGATCTAACCTACCATGCCACACATTAGATAACTCAAATATATAAGCTGAATTAGAAGTTATATTATTAATTAAAAGGAATATAGTCATTACATTGAGCTTGAAAATCTCGTCACTCATATACTTTCCCACAAACATCCCACTCTGGGACATGCAGTACATTGTTGAGTGTTAGTTCCTTACCCGATATCATCTTCAGAATCACCTTTTCTTCGTTTTCAACCATAGAAGTCAAAGAATTCCCCATAAAGAGTTGTTCTCCATTCTCTACCGGCTAAGAAGTTGTGAACATTCTCTTGTCTGAACACACGTGATGAGTAGCTCCAGTGTCTACCCACCACTCTCTTGGATTGCCGACCAAGTTCACTGTAGACACAATTGCTGAAAGGTCGATTTTCGACACATCACATGATAGATTCTCCGCTCCTGTTATAGTAGTTTGGGCCGTCTTTTGCTTCTTACTGGGGTTCCCCTGACTCTTTCGCTTGCGGCAGTCCTTAGCCAAGTGTCTTGGCTTGTCACACACGTAGCATTTGCTTTAAACTTCTTTGTGTCACCACATTTGAAACTATTTGCAGAGAACTTTCTTTTCTTGTTGGATTTCTGCCTATGTTTCGCTACATTAGACTTAGACTCCATGAAGGGATTTTCAGTGCTTTTGTCAGAGACTCTATTGTCTTCCTCAATCCTCAGCCGTGCAATCAAGTTTTCAAGCCGCATCTTCTTGCGTTTGTGTTTAAAATAATTCTTGAACTCTTTCCAAGATAGCGGCAATTTTTCAATAATTGCAGCCACTTGGAATGATTCATTTATTATCATTCTTTCTGCATGAATTTCATGCAGGATCAACTAGAGATCTTGAACTTGACTGATAACCATCTTTGAATCCACTATCTTAAAGTCTAAAAATCTACCGACAACAAATTTATTTATTTCGATATCTTCCATTTTGTACTTCTTATCCAGGGATTTTTATAGTCCTTTTGCTATCTGGATTGGACTATATACATTATATAATGTGTCATCCAACCCGTTGAGGATGTAGTTTCGATAAAGCAAAAAAGCAAGCTTTCATGCTTCCACAGCGATAATTACATGTCGATCCGTCTCGTCCTCCTTCAGATTAGGTGAATCTTCATGAAGAAATTTCACCAAGTTCAGAGTCGTGAGATAAAACAACATCTTCTGTTGCTATCTCTTAAAATCAGAATTGCCAAACTTTTTCGGCTTCTCCCCATGATTCTCGGGTATAATAGGAACAACCACGGGTATAATTGACGCACTCACAGGAGCAGTAGCCATGACTGTAGTTCCAACATTGACATTTTTAGTGGCCATTTCTATATAAACAGAAGCTCAATGCAGAATCAAATACTTGTAAGTTTAAAACAAGTATTTGCATAACCAAAAACAAAATAGAATAGAAAATCTAAACTAAAAAGAACACAATTTTGAAAACTAGAAACATAACTAAATTTAAATGAACCAGAAATAAAAATCTGTAAAGCAACAGTACAGTAAAGGTTCTTTTAGGAAAATCGAATCTATCTTAAGATTGTTGATCAAAAGAACAAAATCCATGACTGTACTGTCAAACAAACAGAAAACAGAAACTGAATGGAAGAACTGTAAATAAATTCTTACTAGCAGACGCAAAAAACCTGATATAATGTAGATGATCAAGGTTAGTGTTGAACACTATCTCCTTAAGATATATTCGTCCCCCACAATGGTGTTAATGCACTTTACAGACGTCAATCTCCCAGAATACAATGATCGCACCCGGAGAAGAAGTACTCCAATCTATGGGTCTAGCGAACTGACAAGTGTTTATAGTCTCCGAATCTTAAACTTTACACACACAATGAATGTAATGATAAGAAGGATATTGGATACCAAATTCGTGCATAATATGTATTTAAATAGCCATTGAAGTGACCTTCTAGAAAAGTCACTGCATCTGTTCGGAACTGGCATAATTTTTTGTCGTCGGCACTTAAGCGCTTGGCGAGTGCCCTACACTGGAGTTCACGAGGGCCTTTGGCACTTGAGCACTCAGCGAGCGCTTTGCAAGAGCTTAACATTGGGCAAGGGGCGCTCGAGCACTTTGCGAGCGCCTCGCAAGCGCCCTATTCTGGTCTGGTTTTCACACATGGGCGCTCGAGCGCTCCACAAGCGTTCCATTCTGGAATTTGACTGCTGGGTACCTTAAGGGGCATGCCCCTTAGTCCAACTTTAACTTATATATACCTACAAAGTTCCTCATGATTTTCTAATATGGGATTGGAGAATTCCAGTTTCATTAAAGTCAATTAAAACACATGTTCAAGCGACGACTTTGAACATCGATTTCTAATTAACTTTTAATCGAATTTTTGCAAATGAATATACGCCGTTCATCTTCTCGAGGAGAAGAATGCGTAGCACTCCAGACCCAAGTCAAAAAGACGGATGGCTCCTACATTTATTTTGGCCTAAAATTTACCAAAAATAAGATTATTCAAATCCGATTTTAACAGAAAATAAAAAAAATCTCACAAATCCCTTAAAGTCTATGATATATAGTTTAAAAATCAAAATTGACACTTAAATATGTTATTTTATCTAAATAGAGATTAAATAGTGGAATAGATTCGCAGAAGTAGAAAATAAAAATGTAAGAAGATCCACAAACTTTGTTATAAATATATTTAAACTCATTATAATTTAATAGTCTTGGACAATTAATATTTATATTTAACTTTACAAAAATAGTAAAGGATAGATGTACTTTCTTTTTATAATGTTTACATTTTTTTTTCTATATATAATAGTAATTATAGACATAAATTAAAGATCTAAATGATATTGCCATATTGGTTATAAATTCAATAATTAATACAAGAACCAATCATTTATTGGCATGCATATTTTTATATTTTATAAATTCAAAAATTTATAAAATTTGGATTAGGAGTTTAAGCATCAAAGAATTAACAATGTTTTGCTATAATATATAGTATAGATGCACGTGTAATAGTATTTAATAAAAATAAATTATATGAGATGATTAATTTTTGTTCAAATGTAAATATCGAATACAACATATCTAATCTAATAACATGAATGTTTACACTCCATATTTGTTCAAATACATTTTTCTTTTTTATTTTTATAAGATAAAGTTATAAAAAAATCTTTTATACTATGAGAGTGGTGATTTAATTAAACTTATGAACTTGTTTGATTATAGTTTGAAAATATTTAGCTATAATTTTAAATAAAAGTCATAAGTGTTTATTAAAATAATAAATTTTTAAATAGAAGTTATAATTTTAAATATTGTTACACACGCACATGATATTAATACAATACTGAATTTAATTTGTTCGGTCAAAATTTTATTTTAAATGAGAAAAAAAAAGAGATGGGTTTGAGAGAGAGAGATCCTTAATTATCGGTGTTGATTTTGTTGTGTGAGAGTGTGGAGACATTTGGGTATTAATTTTGGAAAGAGATAAAACAATTAGGAGAGAGAAATTATAACTAAATATTTTGCTTAGTTTTTTGTTCTAAATTAAAATAAGTGGATTTTACTATTTAACGTTAAAAATTTATAATTTTAATAAACACTTATAACTTCTATTTTAAATTATAATTAAATATTTTCAAATTATAATCAACAAATTTATTAGTTCAATTAAATCAAATACTCTCGTAGTATAAAATAATTTTTTATAACTTTATCTTATAAAAATAAAGAAAAAGAATGTATTTGAATAAATATAGAGTGTAAAAATTCATGTTATTGGGTTAGATATATTGTATTCGACATTTACATTTGAAAAAAAAAAAATCAACTCATATGATTTATTTTTATTAAATAATATTAATCATCTACATGATATTACTATAATACAACATTTAATTTGTTGGGTCTTAATTTTATTTTAAGAGAGAGAAAAAAGGTGAGGAAAGAGCAAGAGAGAAAAAAATCCTTAATTATGGGTTTTGATTTTGTTGAGAGAGTATGAAAATATCTGAGTATTAATTTTAGAGAGAGATAAATAAGACAATTAGAAGAGAGAAATGTGAGGTGGTTAATTCTAGGTAAGTTTTGGGTTCCCTTTCGGGACCTAGAATTACTATTTTTGTGGTCCTTCATAATAAGGCCCCATTTGTGATAGTTATTTATTTATTTATTTTATTTATATTTTTAATAAGTTTTTATATTATTTAGTTAAATTATTATATTTTTCAACTCTTTTCATTAAAACGAGCCAAAAAAGTAAAAAACATTAATCAAAATATTAAAAAAGTTTTAAAAAAATAAAAAAATGTCAAAATAGACAAATAAGTCAAATTTTATGTTATTCATTTTCATATTTCTATCAAAAGTTTTTACTTTTTTGGTTCACGTCATTTAGGCGATTTGAAAAGTAAAAAACTTTAGTCAAAGATGAAAAAATCCAAAAATGAACACAAATGAACAAAATTTATGAAATTTAGCCCAAGCGGGGCCCAAACTGAACGAAAAGGGTATTTAATTTTTTCATCCCTTTTACCAGTTGAATTTTACTAATGTCATATGAATATAGAAAAAATTATTTACAAATATAAATTTTAGGGGTTTTTAAATAATAGTCCTATATGTAAAATTTGTAAAAAGATTAGTCACATCCCAATTTTTTTTAAAAATCAGGTCTCATTTTATGCTATGCCTAATGTGCTCCTAAATTCCATTTGAACTCAAAGCAATAGAAATTGAAATCAATATAAATAAAAATTGAAAAATTTCTTGTGTAACAATCAAAACCTCGTTTTCTGAAAAGAGAAAATTCTCACTTATTTTGACAAAAAAAATCTTGTATTGAAAAATTTCTCAGTTAAATACACAATAAAACAGAGAAAACAAACAATTAACAGAAAAAAAAACTCTTAGTCGTCAATATTTTCCTTCGCCAACATCTTCTCCCCTAGTCCCACCACCATCGCCGTCGTTGATATGCTGATTTAACTCAGCACATTGTCGAACAAATCCCCACAGATAGGTCAAGAAGTTAGTCCATGGCGATTCGAAAAGAGAGTGAAGATTAGTTTTGGATCATCCATGGCAATTCAACGGATGTGGCGGAGAGAAAAAGAGCTTGTCCATGGCGATTCAAAGAAAGAGAGTGAAGATCAGTTCTATATTGTCCGTGGCAACTAGGTAGAGGTGGTGGAGAGAGAAGGACACTTTGGCGGTTTGGTGTTGGACTCGTGTACAATTGCTCCGATATTTGTGCTGATTGCCACCGTTAAAAGGATGATCAAAGAAATCACTATGGGAGTGAGAGACAACTAGGTTTTTTGAAGAGGTTGATAAGCTCGTGTTGGAATTTTATGAATTCAATTGGCCATTAAGTTTCAGAATTCAATAGTATAATTTAATTGCAATTGAATTGGCCATTCAATTGGCAAATAAATTATGAGAATCAATACCATTCAATGGTCATTGATTCCTTTTGTAACTCTCCATGGGTGAAAGTCTTTATAAAGCTGTCATTCCATTCTATTTTCAGCGCAGAGAAAAAAGCGCAGCAGCAAGGTGAAGAGGTAAGAACAAAAGGAGAGATGTAGACAGATTTCAAAACTGTGAAAGTAAGAGAGAAAGACAGACGGGGTACGTTCGTAGCCAATCCTTGATGGTGTTCCAACGATCGTGTCAGCCGTTTTATCCTGGGAGAGTGACGCATGTGAAAAACCTACAACACTCTCGGTAGGCGGTGAATCATTTTTAAGGAAACTGCGTTTGCAGAACTCGGTTTGCATATTCTGTTCATATTATTTTTTACAATTTCGTTTCTGTAAATTCTATTTATTGTAATTGTTGAAAGTTAATAAAGATGTATTTTTTAGATCACCGAGTATGTTTCTTATGGCGTGATATTCTCCCAACAGCTCGTACCTGGCAATTCGAAGGGAAAGAGTGAAGGTTAGTTTTGAATCGTCCATGGCAATTCGGCAGAGGTGGTGGAGAGAGAAGGAGACCAAAGGATAAAATTATATTAAGAATATCTCTCATTTAAAAAATAGGATATGGCTTTTAAAAAACTTAGCATTAGAACTAATTAATGTACAAATCTTCTAAAAATGACTAATAATTAATTAATCCTAAATTTTATAACTATATTAATATTAATGTAATCATTTTACTTATATTTTTACAAAATAATTTGTATCATTTATTAATAAATAAATTATGATTAAGACTATATTTCAAAATTCGAAATAATCTACTAATCAAAGGCTGTAAGGGCGGACTGCTCTATATTCAGCCGCACCACAGTGACCAAGGTAATAGTTTGGTTTATGTAAAGTGTAGCGAGGAAGGTTATAAAATTGAATTTTTCCTTTCAAGGGCACTCCGTCTCCTATTTTTGATCAAACAAATCTAATAAAATCGCTTCTGACATGTAAAGAGGGTGGTGTCCCCGGGTTAGCAATAAAAAACTCTTTTTGCAGATTGATTTACACTAATTGATTTATCTAAAGAAGTTAAACGCCGCAAAATAAATAAAACTAAGCAACCACACAAACAAGAAATATACCAACCACAACCACACGCGACAAGGCAATTTTTACGTGAAAAATTTCAAATCGAGTAAAAACTACGAGACCAATCCAGGTTTGGAAAGATCAAGCACTATAATAAGTTGTTGGTTACGAGAGAATTTTACAAACAACTATTGAATCCACAATCTAAGAATGTAAGCCTATTCTTACTGAATTCACGTACACCAACTCCGTGCTTGACTGCCGCTGTAATTCATTACTGGACTTTATATAGTGACGGAATCCACTACTAGACTTCAAATCTTTGAAAATCCATTTAAGAGACTCCACGATTTCGATTGGAACATTGAAGATTTAATTAGTTTGATGATGTTCTTGACGGCACAGAGATTATATGATTATCAAGCAAGTTGAATGTGCAAACTTCAAAAGATCTTCTTCAATCAAAGCACATGAGATCTTGCGAGCTTATTTAATCAACTTGCGAGAGTACTCTTGATGGCTAGAGTTATTATCATTGAGGAGGCCGCAGCCACAAACCTTTATAGTAGCATTTATACAGCAGCCCATCAAAACAACAAACCTAGCAGCAATTTTAAGTCAATTTACACTGTTCACCGCTTGAGCGGTCTGTTCACCGCTCGAGCAGTTGAGTCCAACTCGCAGTACTTTTATCTTGTTCAACCTTCTAGGTAATAACAGTGCATACATTGTGACACCCGAGTTTTTTTTAAACAAAATAAAAATAAATAATTATAAACCTATAATAAGTTAGTAAAACCTTATGATAGAATTTCAAATTTAAATCCAAAAATTTACTTCTATTAAAGTTTTAATTAAAAAAAAATTGAAACAATTATTAATTAGAACATTTTCTCGCAAAATTCGACGCCATGATAAATCATAAAATAACATAACAAGTTTACCTCAAATTTTTTGAGAAATCTCTAAACTTAAAATTTTACAATTAATGAAAATACTAGTAATTGATAAACCGCGATAAAAAATATTAAATAGATAAAAAATCCTAATGAATAGTTTAACTATACGATAATTCATAAAACTATATAAAAAATTTATACCTAAATTTTTATATTTTTCTAAATTTAAAATTTTACATAAAAATTTTTATGATGTATAAAATTTAGATCACCGTACATTTGGCAGCCAAGATATAGGCTTTGCCATGCACTGAGCCACCCGTCCCTCTCGCCATGCCTATATATACCCGGCAAACTTGCACAACGCAAACGCAAACGCAAACGCAAAAGCAAACCTTAGTGAGGCAAGCATCCCAAATTCTGATAGCCATATATAATATATATCTATATATATCTTCCCTGAGCCTTCCATATTCCCTGAGCCTTCCTCCCAACATAATATATATATATATATATATATATAGATATATCCTCTGAAACACAGACAGACGCTATAAGCTTCAAACTGAAGCAGTTCGTCACCGCAACCAACCTCCACCTCCGGCGCCACAGCAACCACCAGCCTCTATCGCCGACCACCGCCGACGACCTGGTCTCTGCCGTCCCTCTCCCCCTTCTGTCTCTGTCATCTCTTTTTCTCTCTGTGCCCTCTCTCTCTCTGCTCTCTCTCCCTTCTCTCTCCCTCTGCGCTGTTCTCTCTCTCTCTCGCCTTTCTCTCTCTCTCGCTCATGTACTGTACCGAGTGTATAATGTATATAGTGCACCGTGTGTGTGTGTGTGTATGTTCGGCTGTGTGTGTGAGTGTGTGCGCTGTGTGTTTAGTATGTGTGCTGTGCGTATAATATATTACACTGTGTGTATAAGAAATATATGTATATATGCTGTGTATATATGTATATCTATATGTATATATGCTGTAATATATATGTATGTTGTGTGTATTATAT
Organism: Heliamphora pulchella; assembly: GCA_032270985.1. Taxonomy (NCBI): domain Eukaryota; kingdom Viridiplantae; phylum Streptophyta; class Magnoliopsida; order Ericales; family Sarraceniaceae; genus Heliamphora; species Heliamphora pulchella. Next base: position 5,049 of record JAULJZ010157053.1, on the reverse strand, counting down.
GCATTTATGCAGTATATAGATATGTATGCTGTGGTAAATTGTTTTTTTTATATACTAATTATTGGTTATTGTTTAAAATAGAAAGCTAAAAATAATGTGTTAATTATTGAATTTTCATTATTTTACACATAAAACTAAAAATAATGACAAGTAAATGAAGAATTCTAATTTTAAGCCAGTTAATTTTTTTGAAGTTAAATAAACTATTTTTATTTAAATAATGTTTCAAAAAGAAACAAGTATTTAAATTAGTTTTCCTAATTAATCAACTCGTTTATATAAAAATAATAAGAGTTTTAATTTTTACATTTAGTACTAAAAATGTAGTTAGTTAGTTTTGACCAAACATTTTTATGCTCAAATATTTTTAGCCGTAAAAGAATTTTACATTATTTTATGGCAATCATGCTAAGTTTAGTTCTTTTCTTTGTGTTCAGATTTTGAAACTCTCTAAATCAAACTTTAAAATCAGGTGAGCCTTCTGATATTTGGGTTAATTGAGTTTTCGATTACCGCGTTATAATGATTTTGAGGTGCACTACAATTATTGTTAAAAATGATTACGAAAATATGATATTATGAAAATAAGAATGATAGTATAAACGGCATCCCGGCCGCTAGGGGACGATAAAGTATACCAGCGAGATGATGTAATAAGGGCGGCAGGTTACGGTCAGGTGACTAGAAAATAATCATTTTCCATTGCGGGATAGCTCTCTGGATTACTGGCAGAACCGTTTATTTGGGCATCATTCTAAAAATGGAAAACGGGTAATAATTCAGATATCTATGATCTCATACTAGCTTTACTAATGGACGTGTTTTTAACATGTCAGGTTCTGCATAAAAGAAGGTTTTGCTGGAATATGTTACGTCCTGCTTGAAATCATTTGCATACACGACTAGCCAGCTCTGGAGATTTTTAAAACGAGATATGAAAAATGTAAATGAAATGTTTATTTTATAAAAATATTTATTCACTTGTTATTTATGAATGAGAAAAAGTTCTGAATAAAGTTTAAGAAAGAGGCTTCGGGTGGGTTTTAACACACTGGCCGGTTACGGACGCCATTCTAAGAAATGCGTCGTGACAGAGATCGTATCAGACCAAAGATTTTAAAATTCCAGAACAAAAATTTTAAAAAAAATTTCAAACTCCAGAGCTTAGGACACTTCACAACATCTTATGTGTTATGACATTTTATGCATTATAATATTTTCAATTTGTTCATCAGTTTAGTTAAGTTAAATATGATAGAAATATTTTTGTGCATTGTAAAATAGGGACCTTATGGAGGTTCTAGATACTTATAGAAAGTTTAGATTAAATCTAACAACCGTAATGAAAATGTGAGAATCCTTTTGGGGCCTAAAGACCTATGCATATATTACTAAAAGAGTGTGGGTAGACATATATATCAGAAAATCGTTAAAATAGAGAATGGGAAATCTTTTACCTCAATAGTATAAAACGGGCAGTAATGAGATATTGTTTCACACTAAATGAGCTTGCATAATGGGACATGGACAAATAAGAGTGATTTGAGACACTGTTATATATTGATAGACAAAGCAATAATTCATGCGCATGGGACCACATAGCTTTCCCCTAGATGTGATCTTGAACTCCGTAGATATTTCGACGACTATGTCTACTTCAACTTTAACGATGCATCTATGTGAGTTAGACACAACCCAGGATTCTATTCATATAAGCTCTAACATAGATAAGGATCCCTCCAACCTATCGATTGAAATGTTATTACAGAACCATCAATAAAGGGACTCAGTAAGGGTAGATCAGAGTCGTTTGATTTTGACTATTCGTTTATTGCTCTGCCTTATAATATTAAGATTTGTAATTATGTGGTTAATCTATAATATCGAATTTTACTCATAAGTGTAACCGTGCCCTCTAATCTTCTGAGGCACTCCTCTCCTTCTAAGTCATACAAATCTGTAATCATCCATTTCGACTCATTTTGAAATAACAATAGTTCTTCTTGATTTCATCATTGGTATTCTTGTAAGTTTTTGTTAATCTAGTTCATTGTGAAGAGTGAATTTGATCAATCTTATTATATACTTGAAATCTTAACTAAAAGAGTAGACTGAATGCTTGAGCTGAAGTATGTGTGGTCGACGTAACTTTAGGACAACTATCTAGTAGACTACCCATTTCTTTTCATTTTTTCTTGACATACAAAATTTGATAAGCCGACTTGATCATGAAAATCCTTATTGTATCTCATGTTCAAACTAAAATTTATCTTTGTTTCACTTTGATCGTTTCCAATAGAATGATGAGTAAGAATTATCATTGGGATTTAGAACTTCATGAAAAATATAGAATTATGTGAATGTTTCTAGAGAATTTACCCAATATACCTCCAAACCACGAAACAGAACCTTTTGTAGAACACGGGACCCTAGATAACGTCTTCATAATAATTGTTTGTTTGGTGATTTGCGAGATTCCCTGAAGTTTTTCTGAAAACTTACCTAGTATATCTATAGATCGAGAAATCAAAATTTCTATCAATATTATTCCCGGAACCCAACCCATTTCCAAATTCCTGAATCATGTGGCCCCAGCAGAATTAAAAGAATTAAATGCACAACTGCAGGAGTTACTAGACAAAAATTTCATTCGGCTTAGTATATCTCTTTGGAAAGCTCCAGTGCTGTTCGTAAAAAAAAAAAAAATTGAACCTAAGGCAACGACGTTAGTTAGAATTGATAAAAAAAATTTTCGATATCAATGTTCAGTATCATCCGGGTAAAGCAAGAATTGTGGCGAACACGTTAAGTCAAAAGGCAATCTGAACTTTGAACATTCTGGTGCCTCAACATCTTTCATCACTTGAAAACGTAGAGCGGTTAGAGCTGAATATAAAAAAGAGAAACGCGACATCATTATGTACGACGATTACTATTCGAACAACAATCTCAGAAGAAGTGAAGCGTTAACAACTAGAGGATCCTAAAGTGAAAACAATATAAGGACCAGTTAGAGTAATCCTAGCCTCAGACTTTCAAATCTCCGATGGTGTGCTAAAATTTTCAAATCTAGTGTGCGTTTCTGACATATTCAATGTCAAGCTGTGGATTTTAGCCATAATTTAAAGTTTGCGATACACCCGGGATTAATGAAGATATACCAAAACTTATTAATGAAGATATACTAAAACTTACGTAAAGATTACTGGTGGATGAGAACGAAGAAGGAAGTGGCAGATACGATGGAACGATGAAAACCTACTGGTCTTCTGCAACTTTTATCGATTTCAGAATAGAAATAAGAACATATTACGATGGATTTTGTGGTAGAACTACCCCGAACCTCTAAAGGCAATAATTTCGTATGGATCATTGTCGACCGACTCACGAAGACAGCACACTTCTTACCGGTAAAGAACACGCATACAATCGACCAATTAGCCAGACTTTATACTCGAGAGATCGTACGCCTGCACAGAGTTTCGACATCAATCATTTTCGATCGTGGTCTAAGATTAATTTCCCATTTCTGGAAGAGCTTTCAAGAAGCTATGAGAACTAGTCTACATCCCAGTACTGCTTTTCACCCGCAAACAAACGGATAATCGGAGTGAACTATTCAAACAATGGAGGATATGCTCAAAGCTTATGCCATGGACCTTCAGGGTAGCTGGGAAGATCACTTACCACTAATTGAGTTCGCCTACAACAATAGTTTCCAAGCTAGTATCAAAATGGCGCTGTTTGAAGCACTAAATGGACGAAACTGTAGAGCCCCAGTTTGCTGGGAGAAAGCAAAAGAAAGCCAACTCACGGGACCAGAGCTTGCCCGGAATCGATCGGGAAGATTCGTCAAGTCCGCAAACACCTTAGAAATGTCCAAGATCGACAGAAAAGCTACGCCGATGCAAAGCGACGGGAACTTCAGTTAGGCGACATGGTGTTCTTAAAGATACCTTCCATGAAAGGTATTCTCCGTTTTGGCCGGAAAGGAAAAATTAAATCCCTGATATGTCGGATCCTTTGAAATCCTAGAAAAGGTGGGATCCGTAGCTTATTGTTTAGCTTTAACACCTGAGTTTACCTAGATTCACGACGTTTTTCAGGGTATCGATGCTAAAAAAATACATCGCCGACCCAACTTATGTTCTGACACGACCACCTATGAAAATAAACCAAAACCTTAGTTACGAAAAATGGCTAATATGCATCCTAGACCGCTAAGAAAAACGACTCCGCAACAAGTTATCTCACTTGTCAGAGTGTGGTGGGACAACCCTTCAGGAGGCGAAACTACGTGGAAAGAAGAAGACGACCTGAGAAGCAAATACCCAGAACTTTTCACATAAGGTACGATATTTCTCTATCTAACCTACATCAAGTTTGGAGGATCAAATTTCTTAAAGGTGGGGAGGATGTGGCACCTGAGTTTTTTTTAAACAAAATAAAAATAAATAATTATAGACCTAGAATAAGTTAGTAAAACCTTATGTTAGAATTTCAAATTTCAATCCAAAAATTTACATCTATTAAAGTTTTAATTAATAAAAAAAAATTGAAACAATTATTAGTTAGAACATTTTCTCGCAAAATTCGACGCCATGGTAAATTATAAAATAACATAACAAGTTTATCTCAAATTTTTTGAGAAATCTCTAAACTTAAAATTTTACAACTAACGAAAATACTAGTAATCGATAAACCGCGATAAAAAATATTAAATAGATAGAAAATCCTAACGAATGGTTTAACTATACAATAATTCATAAAATTACATAAAAAATTTATATCTAAATATTTATATATTTTTGAATTAAAAATTTTATATCAAAAATTTTATGATGTATAAAATTAAGGCCACTGTACATTTGGCAGCCAAGAAACAGGCTTTGCCATGCACTGAGCCACTCGTCCCTCTCGCCATGCCTATATATACCCGGCAAACTTGCACAACGCAAACGCAAACGCAAACGCAAACCTTAGTGAGGCAAGCATCCCAAATTCTGATAGCCATATATAATATATATCTATATATATCTTCCCTGAGCC
>JAULJZ010157043.1:0-28072 GCA_032270985.1 Heliamphora pulchella | reverse complement strand
CAAGTAGGAGTTGTAGAGATGGAACCTCTTGGTTGCATAATAACAATTGCTACTCCAGTAGGAGAAGAAGTGATAATCAGAAGTGTGAACAAAAATTGTTTGTTAAAGATAGGCGACAAAGACATGATGATAGATTTGATGCCTTTAAGCATGATAGCTTTCGACCTAATTCTCGTTATGGACTGGTTGTCCTCCTATCATATATCACTAGACTATTTTGAGAAAAAAGTAACCTTCAGAATACCCGGAGAAGTAGAATTTTTTTTTCAAGGGGATAAAGGTAGGAAGACTGTTCGTATTGTGTTAGTCATTAAGGCTTCAAAGTTATTACAGAAAGGCTGCTATGGGTTTTTGGCACACGTGGTAGATACAAAAATAAAAAAAAAACTTTCAGAAGTACCAATAGTCCGTGAGTTCCCAGATGTGTTTCTAGAAAACCTGCCTGGAGTACCCCCAGAACGAGAAGTGGAGTTCACTATTGATCTATACCAGGGTACGACACCTATATCCATCCCTTCCTATAGGATGTCCCCTGCGGAGTTGGGAGAATTGAAAGAGCAATTACAAGAATTGTTGGACAAATGGTTCATTAGGCCTAGTGCCTCACCTTGAGGAGCACCCGTGTTATTTGTTAAGAAGAATGATGGAACTCTTAGTATATGTATTGACTACTGACAATTAAATAAAGTAACCTTCAAGAACAAGTATCCCTTGCCTAGGATAGATGATCTTTTCGATCAGTTACAAGGAGCAAAAGTATTCTCGAAGATCGACTCGAGGTCAGGGTATCATCAATTGAAAGTGAGAGAATCAAACATATCCGAGACTGCTTTTAGAACTCGCTATGGTCATTATGAGTTTGTAGTAATGCCTTTCAGGTTGACAAATGCGCCCACAGTATTTATGAACTTGATGAATCGGGTATTTAAGAAGTTTCTAGATAAATTTGTGATTGTATTCATTGATGACATTCTGATATACTCACGAAGTAAAAAAGAATACACGGAATATTTGAAGATTTCTTCACAACTTCTAAGGGACCACAAGCTGTATGCAAAGTTCTCTAAATGTGAATTTTGGTTGGACCGAGTTGTGTTCTTAGGTCATGTAATATCTGGGAATGGAATCTAAGTAGATCGGCTAAGGTTGAGGCTGTAGTAAATTGGGCAAGACCAACCAACGTAACAGAGATACGTAGCTTTTTAGGTTTAGCTGATTATTATCGGAGATTTATTTGAGACTTTTCTTTAATCGCAAAACCCTTAACTCGGTTAACCCAAAAAAATGTGAAGTTTGAATGGTCTGACCAATGTGAACGCAATTTTCAAGAGCTAATGTCTAAGTTGGTGTCAGCTCCTATACTCACCCTCCCATCAGGCAATGAAAGTTTTGTAGTCTATAGTGATGCATCACACCAAGAGTTGGGTTGTGTTTTAATGCAATATGAAAAAGTGATAGCATATGCATCTAGACAGTTAAAGCCTCACAAGAGAAATTATTCTACCCATGATCTAGAATTGGCTGTAATTGTCTTCGCACTCAAAATATGGAGACATTACTTATACGGGGTCACCTGTGAAATATTCACCGACCAACAGAGTTTAAAGTATGTCTTCACCCAGAAGGAGTTGAACCTAAGACAAAGAAGGTGGATGGAACAAATTAAGGATTATGATTGTACAATTCACTACCACCTGGGAAAAGCCAACGTGGTAGCAGATGCTCTAAGCCGAAAATCATCAAGAAGTATAGCACACCTTTGGATAGTACATAATAGTGCATTTTCTAAAATACGATCGCTCGGAATCACCCTTGTAATAGGAAAAGATGGGGGCTTATTAGCAACTCTTAGGATAAGACCGACCTTGTTAGACCAGATTCGAGCAACCTAGTTAGCAGACAATCAAGTGGATAAGATAAGAGCAGAGGCAATTGCTAAAAGAAAAACAGAGTTTGAGGTTCGGGATGATGTCTTATGGTTTGGGCATCGACTATATGTGCCTAATAATGAAGAGTTAAGGAGGTAAATTTTAGATGAAACTCATATTGTAGCATACACGATGCACCCTAGAAGCACGAAAATGTATAGAAATCTAAAGGAAAAATACTAGTGGAATGGGATGAAAAAAGATGTGGCAGACTTTGTGGAAAGATGTTTAGTAGGCCAACATGTTAAAATTTAACACCAAAAGTCGGCAGGATTATTACAACCCTTACCTGTACCTGAGTGGAAGTGGAAACATATTACCATGAATTTTGTGGTTGGGCTACCACGATCACCCAAAGGTAATGACGCTATCTGGGTTATTATGGATAGATTGACAAAGTCAGCACACTATTTACCAGTAAAGATGATGTTTTCTATGAATCGATTCACACGACTTTATATTGATAAAATTGTTCGTTTGCATGGCGTACCAGTCTCCATAGTATTCGATAGGGATCCACGTTTTACATCCATATTTTGGACAAGTTTACAAGAGGCGCTGGGGGCTACGTTAAAGTTTAGTACGGCTTTTGACCTGCAAACTGACGGCCAATCAAAAAGGACAATTCAGACCATGGAAGATATGTTCAGAACTTGTGTACTGGACTTTGCTGGGAGCTAGGAAGAATATTTATCGTTGATTGAATTTGCGTATAATAATAGCATCCAGTCGACCATAGGAATGGCCCCTTACGAAGCATTGTACGGCAGAAAATGTCGAAGCTCAATCTGTTGTGAGGAAGTCGGAGAAAGGAAGCTACTTGGCCTTGAAATTGTGCAAATCACCACCGACAAGATAAAATTGATTCGAGAAAGATTGAAGCATTCTCAAGACCAACAGAAAAGTTACGCGGATAATCGGAGACACGACCTAGAATTTGAAGTAGGAGATCATGTATTCTTAAAAGTATCGCCATGGAAAGGAATAATGAGATTCGGAAAGAAAGGAAAGTTGAGTCCCCGTTACATTGGGCCATACGAGATCATTAAAAGAATTGGCAACACAGCATATCCATTGGCCCTACCTCTGAAGCTGTCTGGATTACACGACATATTCCATGTCTCGATGCTAAAAAAATATATGCCGGATCCTTCACATGTACTAACAGTGCAGCCAGTTGATCTGAAACCCGACCTTACCTACGAAGAGAAGTCAGTACAAATACTAGATAGAAAGGAACAAGTTCTGCGACCTAAAGTCATTCCTTTGGTAAAAGTGTTGTGGCAGAGTCATTCAGTAGAAGAAGCCACCTGGGAACGGGAAGAGGACACGCAAAAGAAATATCCACACATTTTTGCGTAGAAAGGTATGAAAATTTCGAGAACGAAATTTTTTAAAAGAGGATAAATTGTAATAACCCGTACCATGACAGTTAATAAAAATAAGACACGTGTCACTTCTTAGAATAATATATTATTTGATTGTTAGTAGAAAATTTTTTTAAAATAAAATTTCTGACAAATAGTAATATAGCGATAAGAATTTTAAATATTTCTAGATTTCTTTGCATATGTTTTGATAGGATTATAAAAAGATTTGGATAAAATTCTGGATAAGATCAACTCAAAGTTAATGATTGAAAAAGATTTAGATAAGATTCTGGATAAGATCAAATCAAAGGTAATGATTAAAAAAGATTTGGATAAGATTCAGAATAAGATCAAATCAAAGTTAATGATTGAAAAAAGATTTGAATAAGATTTTGGATAAGAGCAAATCAAATGTAATGATTGAAAAAGATTTGGATAAAATTTGGGATAAGATCAAATCAAAGGTATTGATTGAAAAAGATTTAAATAAGATTTTGGATAAGAACAAATCAAAACTAATGATTGAAAAAGATTTGGGCCATAATTCTCAAGATTCGAATAGCCTATAAAAGGCACTTGGTGGCAACATATCATATATATATCTCACACACGGTGAGCTTTTAAGCCAAACACGCAACGCCACCACCACTGCGAGCCCGACGCCGCTCAGCCGCCACCGTCGTCGACCACCAATTCTCTCTCTCTCTCTCTCTCTCTCTCTCTCTCTCTCTCTCTCTCTCTCTCTCTCTCTCTCTTATGCATTGAGATTTTATCACCAGAGGATTAGAAATTTTGAGATCAAGAACAAGGAGAGAGTTTTGTCACGTCTAAGTGAGGTGAGATACTTAAGTATTATCCTGAACATAAATGCAGTATTATTTTTGAACATAAATGCATGTAAGATGCTTAAGTATTATCTTGAACATAAATGCAGTATTATTTTGAATATAATTACATTTGAGATGCTTAAGTATTATCTTAAACATAAATGCAATATTATCTTGAATATAAATGCATGTGAGATACTTAAGTATTATCTTGAACATAAATGCAATATTATTTTAAATATAAATGTATGTGAGATGCTTAAGTATTATCTTGAATATAAATGTAATATTATTTTGAATGCAATATTATTTTGAATATAAATGCATGTGAGATACTTAAGTATTATCGTGAACATAAATGTAGTATTATTTTTGAATATAAATGCATGTCAAAGTACTTAAGTATTATTTTGAACAGAAATGCATGAATTATGCTTTAAATTTGCTTTATATCCATGTTTCGAAGCATGAAAAATTGTGATATCATGATCTTTTATTCAAATGCACTAGTGTTGTTTTTTAAAAAATACTATCTGCACTTTTACAAAGCATGAGAATGTGAAATGAAGATTTTTGATAATGTTATGCCGTTCCAAAGTGCCAAGTTACACGGGTTTTCGGCCCTTTATATCCCGTTATGGGAGGTTGCCCAATTATGGGTGTTGTTGCTCCCTATGGGGGAGGTTTCCCGTTGAGCGGGGCTCTTTAACTTAAAGGCTTTGCGGGTTATAAGTTCCGGACAGCATATACCACTCGTGCTTGGTGGAGAGTGGCCCGCATTCCATCACGTTACTAATCCGTGCATTGAGAATTAAGGTTGCGGTACCGTCGGAACGCCCAGTCGTGAGATTGACGACTACTTGGTCACTGTTAGATATGAGTTATGAATGAGACACAATTATTTTGAATTGTGGCGGTTATGCCAAAAATTTTATTTTTTTTGTAGGAGACAGTGAATTCTATGATTTATAGTTATTGAGCTTAAAGTGCTACTTTTACAAAGATTGAAAAAAGTTCGTTATAACTTGTGAGATCCTAAAAACCTGATAAGGTTATTTATGAAATTTTGTGAAATGGATACAATATCTTACTTTTCTTATGGAAAGCATGATATTTTAGTAGAATGACTGTTTTTTTATTTTGTTCATTATAATACTAAATGCACTCTTCTGTAACCTTTATGGTTGCAGATAGCAGGGATGGCTAGAGTTGGTCCACCACAATCGTCAAGTTTATAATCCCAGGCTCGTAGTTAATTTTTTTTTTTTGTTTGTAAAATATACGCTGGTTTGGGGATACAGGAGACTGTATCCGAAGCATGTACAGTTGCTTATTTTCTATAAATAAATAATTTCAGTTTGATAATTTTGTTTGGTCTACGCCGACTTGGGTATACCGAAAAATATAATCATATCATGTACAAGTATTACTCTTTTAATGATTTTAGATTACATCGGTTTTCTCAAAGTCAAAAAAAAAAGTTAGTAGAATTCATTTCTCATCTGAATGCCTTTAGTCACTACCTTAGCTGTAACGCGAAGGAAAAACTGTGCAATCTCAAGATGTGATAATATTCTTTATCGATTTGTGCTTTTGGAAAGGGGTGTGACAGTGTCAATCTACTGGGCATCAAAGGCAGGCTCGACAAAATTTGTGAGAATCTTTGAAGATCATGGACCAGTAGAAACCCCATTGAAGGATTTTTACTGCCGTCTTCTTGCCATTGAAGTGTCCTCCACAGGCAAGAGAATGGAAAAAAGTCAGGATACTAGCTACCTCAGTTTTTGGGACACATCACCGGATCACTTCGTCAAGGCAATATTTAAATAGTTTTGGGTTTTTCCAAAAGTAGAACTTGAGAAGAACTGGTCCTTATCTTATTTGGACCAGTGAGATGGGAAGCGCCCAATTGTTAAATAGTTAACAATGTCAACGTACCATGGGAGCTGGGTGCCAATGACTGCTAAGAGTCGCTCATCGAGAAACGAGTCTCGTAGAGGAGTAGAGTCACTAGAGGGGTCAAACTATATGACGTGAGAGGTGGTCGGCTATTGAGTCCTCGGTCATTTGTTTATCACATATCTCAAGATTGAATTCTGGTGATGTGTCCCATAAACTGAGGTAGCCAGTATCTTGACTTTTTTGCCATTCTCTTGCCTGTGAAGGACACTTTAGTGGAAAGAAGACGATAGTAAAAATCCTCCAATGGGGTTTCTACTGGTCCATGATCTTCAAAGATTCTCACAAATTTTGTCGAGGCAATATTTAAATAGTTTTGGGTTTTCCCAAAAGTATAACTTCATAAGAACTAGTCCTTATCTTATTTGGACCATGAGATGGGATGCACCCGATTGTTAAATAGTTGACAATGTCGGTGTACCATGGGAGCTGGGTGCCAATGACTGCTAAGAGTCGCTCATCAAGAAACGAGTCTCGTAGAGGAGTAGAGTCACTAGAGGGGGAAAACTATAAGACGTGAGAGGTGGTCGACTACTGAGTTCTTGGTCATTTTTTTATCACATATCTCAAGATTGAATTCTTGTAGATGAAGGATTCAGCGAATGAGTCAGGATTTAGTGTCTTCTTGGACAGTAGGTGTTAGAGGACATTAGGGTCCGTATAGATGATGACTTTCGAGGCTAAGAGGTATGATCTAAACTTATCGAGTGAAAAGACTATAGCAAGTAATTCATTTTCGGTAGTGGTATAATTCAATTATGCATCGATGAGGGTCTTACTGGCGTAGTATATAACATAAGAGATGCGATTGACACGTTGACCTGAGACAGCTCCTATAGCGTAATCCGATACGCCACACATGATCTCAAAAGGTAAGGACCAATCAGGTGACTGCAAAATGGGTGCCATAGAAAGAGACTCTCCGAGCTGCTCGAAGGCTCGAAGGCTCGAAGGCTCGAAGGCTCGAAGGTAGGACTCATCGAAGATGAAAGGTGTGTCCTTCGAAGAAGGATACAAAGTAGCTTGGAAATCTTAGAGAAGTCCTTAATGAACCTATAGTAGAAACCGGCATACCCTAGGAATGAACGTACCTACCGAACGAAAGTAGGGCAAGGAAGTTTGAAAATGAGATGGACTTTGGCTTTGTCAACTTCAATCCCCCTTTTCGACACGATATGCCCCAAAATGATTCCCTATTGAACCATAAAATGAACTATAGAACCTATATAGTAGCTTGGAAATCTTAGAGAAGGATACAGAGTAGCTTGGAAATCTTAGAGAAGTCCTTAATGAACCTATAGTAGAAACCGGCATACCCTAGGAATGAACGTACCTACCGAACGAAAGTAGGGCAAGGAAGTTTGAAAATGAGATGGACTTTGACTTTGTCAACTTCAATCCCCCTTTTCAACACGATATGCCCCAAAATGATTCCCTATTGAACCATAAAATGAACTATTTTCCCAACTGAGCACAAGATTTATCTCGATACAATGTTTAAGCACCTTCATCATATTTTGAAGACAATCTTCGAAGGAGGATCCAAATATTGAGAAGTCATCCATGAAGACTTTGAGAAATTTCTTAACCATGTCAAAGAAGATAGCCATCATACACCTTTGAAAAGTTGTCGGTGCATTACACAAGCCAAAAGGCGTACGCCGATAGGCAAAAGTGCCAAATGGACAAGTGAAGGTGGTCTTCTCCTAGTCCTTGGGGTAGGCGAGTACCTGGTTGTACCTCAAGTAACCATCTAAGAAACAGAAGAAACCCTGGCCCATTAAGTGTTCTAAGATTTGGTCAATAAAGGGCAGCGGGAAGTGATCTTTCCTAGTGGCAATGTTCAACGTACAGTAGTCAATACACACTCGCTAACCTGTCGTGGTGCGTGTGAGTACCAACTCTCCCTTATCATTTTGCACAATGATGAGCTCAGATTTCTTAGGGACTACTTGGGTTAAGTTCACCTCTTTACTGTCAGAAATTGGGTAAATGATAACCGCATCTAACAATTTCACAACCGCCTTTAGTACGACCTCTTCAATGTTTGGGTTGAGTCTCTATTTGCATTTCTCGGGTCAATTTTGCGTCATCTTCGCAATAGATGTGGTGCATGCAATGGAGGGGTCGATTCCTTTCAAATTGGTTACTGACCACCCAATGGCTCCTCTATAATTTCTTAATACCTCTACGAGTTGACTCTCCTAATTGGAGGTCACATCAGAAGTGATGATGGCGGGTAAAGTGCTATTAGGCCCTAGGAATACGTACTTAAGCGAAGCTGAAAGTGGCTTTAGCTCAAGGTTAGGTGGTGAGTCTAGAGAGAGCATAGCAGGGATGGATGATAGAGGCAGCAGGAGCTCAAATCAAGACTTCTACGGTGGAGTGTCGAGGTAGCCGACAGACTCAAGAAGGGAATTGACATCACTAATGGACTGCTCGACATCGAAGGTGTCGACTTCAAAGTGTGTCAAACATGTTTCTAAGGGATCGTCACCAAATATGTAGGGCAGTGCAAATTCGGTAGCCTCTACTATAATATCGGCTGCAAAGCAGTCAGAGTGCTATGGAGGCTACTGAGACGCATAAAAGATATTCAACCGTAGCTTCATATTCTTGAAAGAAACATCCATCACCTCGGCTCTACAATTAATACACGCGTTAGCCGTGGCTAAAAAGGGTCGGCCGCATGTGATAGGTGTTTGTCGTCTAAACTGTGGGTCAGGCTCAGTGTCTATGATGATGAAATTGATGGGAAAAGTAACTTGTCAACTTTGACAAATACATCCTCTATGACTCTGCGGGGTACTTTAACTAACCGGTCAGCTAACTGAAGAGTGATCGATGTCGATCTGAGCTCGCCTAACCCAAATTGCTCATACACCGAGTAGGGAAAGAGGTTGACACTATCTCCTAAGTTGATGAGGGCATGGTCGATCGAGTGATCACCAATTACACATGAGATGGTAGGAGTCCTTGGGTCTTTGAGTTTGGGGATGATGTCTTGTCCTATGACGGCACTGACTTACTCGGTGATGAGGACTTTTTTTGGGATGTTGGCCTTAGACTTACGCTTTTGAATGCAAATGTATTTTAGGAACTTAGCGTAAGAGGTAACCTACTTAATGGCGTCTATGAGTGGCAGATTGATCTTGACTTGCTTAAAAAGCTCAAGTATGTCATCGATTACGGCTCCCTTTTTACCAAAAGGTGGCGACCAATTGAGGTGCATGGGAAGTGGGGCTTGTAGTTCGGATGGAGGAGGAACTGAAGTCATCAGTGACTTATGAAAGGGAGTGAGTGCAGGAGGAGGTAGTTGTAGAAGGCAAAACTGCCAGGATCATTATTTTATAAACGATTTTCGATAAAAAAAAATAACTAGATGGGCAATCGCCGAAACGGGCTCTAAATAAAACTTTTGATGTTGATCGATCAAAATAAAAACCCATGCAAGCACAGTTAATTTAGAAGAATATTTTTTTGGTCGATTCTCCAACTATGATTTTGATTCCGAGTTGAAGCTCATGTCAGACCTTCTACTGTATTTCCTTATGCGATTCTCGAATGTAGAGTGGGTTACAATCCTTCGATAACTCGTACCGGCAGAACCTGGTCAGCTTTAGTCTTGAAGACAAGTTATGAATTTGGTTCAGCCTATCCGCATATATATAAGGTTACAGCAGGGACTTGTGAAGTAATTATGATGAAGACTTCTAGTGTAACCCAGATACGTATCCAATAGTTTTCGTAATTAAGAAAACCTCTCAGCGGTATCTGTAATTATGAAAACCTTGTAGCAGTTTGTATAATTTTCATAAAATACTAAATTACAATTCGCACCACTGAAGAACTGTAATTGCACTCTAAGTCATAATCTCAAGACCTTCTTGCATTGAGCTCTTGTTATTAAATGCGTAACTCATCTCCCCACGTTAAGATTCTAGATACCCACTAATTAAACTTAATTACAAAAAATTTAATTTAATTGGCATCTTAAAATTCCTTAAGTCTTTCCGCTTAACTTATTTGACCATTGGATAATCAAATTCACCTGCAAAGTTTAACCTGGTAAAACTTATAAGCTTCCTCAAGAAAATATCGTCAATCCCGATTATTCGAGATCTGGATTCCGTCAATAATTAAAATTCACCATATAAATAATACCGCAATTCAACTCACCGGAAATATAGACCCATATAAGATCGCACCCTCTAATGAATCAAAATTACGAATATTAAATATACTAAAATTAATAATTATTTCAGGATTAAGACCATAAGTACTCTCATAATAATCTTGGGTGTGAATTAATTTATATAGTCAGTATAAAATTAATTATCCCAATGTATCCCGCTCAATACACACGAAGTGTACTAGTATAGAGAGTCAAAACAGAAGACGACGCTATTATCTGTTCCCCATAACCAAGACAAGCCAACTAAAACTTCGTACTACAGTCGTACCGATGGTATATCCATTTTCATCTAAACTATGAACAAATAACTTATATTTACAAGAATTTAAAATCTGATATTTTGTGTGCAAGCCGTACTCTACACACCAGATTAAATACTGTACAGAATATTAGACATATTTGCATAACATTAAAGAAATGATATTGCATACATTGCTCATTAAGATTATCATAAAATAAAAAAATTAATTTTATTAAAATAAAATTAAATATTAAAAATATGATTTTCAGTATACAACCCTTATAATCTCCCACTTATACTCAAAACTATGCTACCATACATCTGACTCTCATGCTCTCTACATGACTATCAAAAGTCTTAGCCGGTAAGCTCTTTGTAAAATGATCTGCAAGGTTATCTCTTGATGCAATCTTGATCGCAGCAACATCACCCCTATGTACAATTTCTCATATCAGGTGATACTTACGGTCAATGTGATTTCCTTTTTTGTAGATTCTTGGTTTCTTCAATTTGCAACCGCTCTGCTATTATCACAATAAAGTGTAATAGATGACTAAATTGAAGAGACCACATAAAGATCCAACAGGAAGCTGCTAAGTCAAACAGCCTCTTTGGCTGCTTTAGAAGCTGCCACTACTCGGCCTCCATGGTGGAATCAGCAATGCAGGATTACTTGATACTCATCCAATTTATAGCTCTATCTCCTAAGGTAAACACATATCCTGAGGTAGACTTACGAAAATCTTTGTCAAACTGGAAATCTGAATTTGTGTACCCCATAGGTACTAGACAGCTTGCCTGGTAAACCAACATATAATTCTTAGTCCTTTTCAGGTACTTGGTTATATTCTTTACTGCAGTCCAATGCTACTGCCCTGGGTTAGACTGATGTCTGCTAACCATGCCAACGGCAAAACAGATGTCAGGTCTAGTGCAAAGCATAGCATATATTAGGCTTCCTACTATCGAAGCAAAAGAAACTGCCTTCATCTTCTCTATCTCATCAGGTGTCTTAGAACATTGATTCTTGGATAGAGTGATTACATGCCTGAAAAGGAAAAACCTTTTCTTGGAATTCTGCATGCTACAACGAGCAAGGATATCATTGATATACTTTGCTTTTGATAAGCCTAACATCCTTTATTTTCGATCTCGCACAAGCTTGATCCCAAGGATGTGACTGGCTTCTCCCAAGTCCTTCATAACGAACTGCCCAGATAATCATACTTTTACCGTAGATAATGCTCCCACATCGTTTCTAATGAGCAAGATACCGTCTATATAAAGTACTAGAAAAATCACCACGCTTCCATTACGCTTCTTGTACACACATGACTCATCCAGACTCTGATCAAAATAAAAAGATTCTATAGCTTGATCAAACTGAGTATTCCAAGACCTTGATGCCTACTTAAGTCCACAAACATATCTCTTAAGCATGCACAACATGTGCTCCTGGCCTTTCACAATGAAACCGTCTGGTTGTACCATATAGATACACTCGTCAAAATTTTCGTCCAGAAAAACTGTCTTGACATCCGTTTGCCAAATTTCGTAATTAAAATGAGCAGCAATGGATAAGAGAATCCAAATTGACTTAGGCATGGCTACCGGGGAAAAAGTTTTCGCATAATTAATCCCTTCTTTCTAAGTGAACCCTTTTGCAACAAGCCTAACTTTGAAGGTTTCAATCTTCCTGTCTGCTCCTCTCTTCTTGTAAATTCATTTACATCCAATGGGTTTTATCCCTTTTGGGTGGCTTTACAAGTTTCCAGACCTGATTGGAAAACATAGATTCTATCTCTGAATTCATAACCATTTGCCAAAGATCTGCATTTTTGTTCTGAAATGCTTCATTGTAGTTACAGGGCTCGGTATCCAGTTCTGCCGGGATCCTATCAAATGACTCTTCCAAGAACATATACTGATCAGGTTGATAAACAAACCTCCCACTACGATGAAGCACTACCTGTATTTGTGTACTAGCAGTAACACGCTGTACGAAATCTTAATCCTGTGCAGAAGCGCCTTGTTCATGGTTTGCACATGTCCCGGTAATCCTCCCACTACGACGAGATAATGGGATTTCAGTGACTTGTGGTTCCTCTTCCGTTCTACTCGTATTTCATCATATTTCTTCTAGAATAATATTACTTTTGGGCCTGTGGTCCATAATATAATTCTCTTCCAAGAATCGGGTATTAGTGCTAATAATGACTTTCTGATCTTTAGGATTATAAAACAGAACACCTGCATTGTGTTGCTTTCTAACAGAAGGCTGAAATCACAAAGAGGGATAGTGTTCCGTTATGGTTCATCCATCTATATAATCTCTGGGGTGGTTGAAAGAGCCCCGGGGCAAGATGCTCAAAATACAAATAATAATAACAACAACAACAACAACAACATGTACTTGTTGGTGCCACGAAACAAATAACATAACAATCAACAATAAAAAGCCACAAAATGGAAAAATGTATCACGTAAAAGCGTCTTAAATGGGAAAAATTTTGAAAAAAAGCATTGGTAGTAGCTTATTATGTCGCTAGGACGTTGCCTTCCGAGCCCATGGCTTAAAGCCTCTTGCTCCTCGGGGTGGCCCTGTTGCGGTACTCAGTCCTTTCTATCTTTTATTTACATTCTTGCACTTTTTCCTTTCTGCTTATATTTGTCTGTCTTAGCTGACATGATCCTTTCCTTTCTTTCAGCATGGGCGTGGAGAGGTCCAAGGACTCGCGGTGGTCACATGCACCTGCTGCAGTAGAGGTACTAACAAAGAAAAAATAAATATTCAAAACCATAAGATATTAAATAGTGAATAATTTCGTTATCCAAACTTGATGATTAACAATGATAGAGAGATTGCAGATGATGTAAATCATATAATCAAAATTGGTTAGCTCAAGTAAAGATATGCAACTGGAATATTATGCAACCAACAGATACTTGCAAAATAAATTGGAGAAAAAAAATTAGTTTATAAATTAAAAAATAAGTCATGTTGTTTGAATAATTAAATAAATTAAAAATAAAAAATAAATAAATAAGTCAAATAAAATCGTTTAAATAACTAAATAAATCAAAATAAGTCAAATAAACTGATTTATAAGCTAAACGAAATAGTTTATAAGTCAAATAAATAAATAAGTCAATAGCCACCCTTTGTTCTCTTGGTATAGTCCACAAAGAAACAAACTTTTATACTCGATTCTAATTTACCCGCGTTTTCTTTTAGCACATGTGCTAGACACTTCCAAATTCGAATGTGTTTCAGACTAGGTTTACGCTCAGTCCACCATTCTATGTGAGCAAAAGATACTGACTTAGAAGGTACCAAGTTCACAATGTAAGGGGCTGTCTCTAATGCGAATCCCCAAAACGAATCGACTAAACTTGAATAACTCGTCATGGACCTTACCATTTCCATAAGAGTCGTATTCCTTCTCTCTGCTACACCATTCTGCTATAAAGTGCCTGGTGCAGTCAACTGAGATATAATCCCTTCTGATGACAGGTAATTCCTAAACTCTTCAAGAGGTATTCCCCACCACGATCGGATTGTAGTGATTTGATACTTTTACCTAGACGACTCTTCACTTCTGCCTTGAATTTTTTAAATTTCTCAAAACATTCAAACTTACGGTGCATCGGATAAATAAATTCATACCTTGAGTAGTTCTCAATGAAATTGACAAAATACTCAAAGCCACCTCTAGCCCAGATTGTCATAAGACAACACCCATCAGAGTGAACCAGTTTCAACAGTTCTTTAGCTTTATAGCCTTTGGCCGAAAAGGGCCTCTTGGTCATCATACCATCTAAGAAGGATCCAGAGACTAGAAGTGTCTCCAATTTTAATGAACTCAAAGGTCCACCTTCTACCAGTACGCTTATCCTTTTTAGATTAATATAACCCAAGCGTAAATACCAAAAAAACATTTAGTTCATTAAAGAGAAAACTTTCTCTTATATGGTAAATTAGATACGTTATTTAATTCAGTTAGTTGCAGTTTAGGAGAGATAAGAGATAGAATATACAGGTCATCCACCAATGTACCTGAACAAATAAAATATTTATTTTTCTTCACAACCACAGAGTCATCAAAATGAACAGAATATTTATCCTTTATTAAACTCGAGACTGAAATTAAATTTCTTCTAATCGAAAGTACATAAAGACAATCTTTTAGAAGTAGTATCAAATCTCTACTAAAGTTAAGAGTAACATCTCATACTACAACTGCTACCATTCTTGTATTATTACCCATATACAGGTATATTTTTTCATCACTGAGAGTCTAGTTTTCTAGAACCCCTACAAAAAATTACAGACATGATTAGTGGCTCTCGTATCTACACATCCGGTATCGGTAGATAACACCGCTAAACATGTTTTAACCACCAGTGAATAGAAATTACTCGGTTTATTCTACTTATTGAGAAAAATTGGACGCTACTTTTTCTAATGTCCAAACTGGTAATAGTGATAGCACTTGCCTCTCGGCTTCTTCGTACTAGCTTTTAGTCCCTTAACTACTTTTGAACTTGTGCCTCCCTATGTCTGAATCTTTTCCTTCTTCTTGTCTTTTGGCTTAGAGGCAGAACATTTCTCAGCCACATACACAGAACCTGCTTTCCTAAGAATGCCCTCGGTTGCTTGAAGTTCCTTAAGAAGTTCTGCCAATAAAAAGTTGAGCTTGTTCATGGTATAGCTCAGGCAGAACTACTTAAAACTTTCAAGCAGTGACTGGAGTATAATGTTGACCTATGTATCCCCATCAATTTTAGTTCTTAGGATCTCCAGTTCATTTAAAAGACTGATCATCTTCAGAACATGGTCCCTAACTGGGGTGCCTTCAGCCTTGTTTGCATTCATTAGAGATTTCATGGCCACCTGCCTAGCAGCAAAATTTTGATCCGCAAATATTTCTTTGAGGTAAATAATCATGTCATAGACACAGGGCATAAACTGATGCTGATACTGCAAAACATTTGACATGGAAGCCAAAATGTAACAGCGAGCCATCTAATCAGCTTTCTGCGACTTCTAATGGGCCTGGGTTTCCGTTTAGTCGCTACCACATCAGATACCGGTGGACATATATCAGTCAATACAAACTTGTAATTCTCGACAGTTAAGACAATGTCTAAATTTCTTTTTCAATCAACATAGTTCAGTTTTATAAGTTTGTTTTCTTTGAGTATAGAAGCAAGTGAGTTGAAAGTCATTTTATTCTTAAGAAACACATAATTAAAAAATCGTTAATTATGACGAGTAATACTTTAAATTTATTTTAATTTGGATCTCGCTACCATTTTAAAAAAATTCATCAACAGTCTAGTACCATGTGAATAGCTTGTCCCGATAGGAAAACGTCTACTATCCATCTTTTATCCAGACAGACCAATTTCTATTAATTTGACTATCTAGACAACTGACCCTGTCAAGTAAAATTAAATAACTGACATAATTTCGATCCAGTATATAATTGCAGTAACTCAGATGGAAAGAATACTATTATATACAGTTAAATGTTAACTATCATTTAATCCCAAATCAATCGCTTTGCAATAAACCCTTTAGATGGAGAAGTGATCCACACTAACAATTATCTAGAATTATTCCTAAAGAATTTGTTTGTACTGATACCGCAATTAATCTATCCGATGGGGAGTAAGGACTTACTGTCAACACGTAAAATTTAATTAAATCACCTACAAACGGGTAATGGAGACTACAAAATTTATATGTGAATAAATTTTCTCTCCTACTTAGATTTTTAAAATATTTTTTAGGGTTATAAAAATTCGTCTATTTAAAAAAAATTATTAATTTCGAAAACCACACGATCTCAAAGAATCAAACATCCTTCCGTGTACACGATTTTAAATATTCCAGTTCGTCAAACCATCTTTTCGTGTTTTAATGCGTAATAAATAAAATTCGATAATTGCACAATTTTTTCTTCAGCTTTTCAGCTAAGGTAGTAATTAAAGACATTTATTTATTTTATTTTTCATTACATATTTTTAAAAAATTAATAATTTATTTAGATTAAATATTTTTCTATTTAATTAATTCAAAATCTGAAATTAATTTCTATGTTTTTTCAAGATATCCGATTTTATTAAAAAATCATCTTAAACGTGATATTTTATAAAAAGTAAAATATCTAAAACAATTTCATTTAATTAAAAACTTTAATTAAAAAAACTTAATTTTATTTTTCAATATAAAATATTTAATTAAAATCAAGTTTTTTAAATTAATTAAATTAACAAAAATAAATAAAACAGATATACACCATCCACGTAATTATTATGAATATAAATGTAAGAAATGTATATATTCTGATTTTATGATCGAAAATAAAATAGTTGAAGATAAAACAGTTTCAGTCTCCTGTTTAAAGATAAACTATAATAATTATTGTTCGAATCAGTTTTTTGTATTTCGATTGCATCAGACTTTTCTGATACACTGTGATATACAAATATATTACACGAGAATCAAAACATATAAGAATAGTTGATCAAAACTGCCCGAGACAGCACCACCACCGTCGGCCACCATTCACCGCCGCCAGTGCCGCCGCTCCAGACGCTTCAGGTGGTTTTTTCCGCCTCCTCCGTGCTCCATTTTTTACGTCATTTTTTAAAAAAAAATAACTTTCAAAAAATAATATTTTTTGTCAAAAAACCAGACCAAAAATAGTCCCGAAAATAGCCATCGAAACGGCCCAAAAACTGTCGCTGCCGCCCACTTTTTCTAGCGGCGTTTTTGCTCCCGATTTTTTATGAAAAAATAGCACTAATATCTAGCAACATATTGCTTCGAAGAATGCCTCGAAAACAGTTCTGAAAATAGCCCCGAAGGACCGCGGCTAGCTGTTGTCGCCGCTGCTTTTTTCCACTTGTTTTGATGCTATTTTTACCATCTTTTTGGACTATTGTTTTAGTAGTATTTTACTGCTATTTTATGCCCAAAAAAACTGCTCAAAATTAGTTTCAAAAACATCGAAAAAACTATTAAAAAATGGCCCCGAACCGCCGTCGGTGGGCTATTTTTTAAGCTAGTTTTTTCATATTTTTGGGACATGTTTTAATACTATTTTGAAGCCTAAAAACTGCAGAAAAATCTGCTGGAAATATGTCAAAAAACCGTGAAAAACCACCGCGATCCGTGGCCTGTAACTCCTGAAACCACCGCTGATACCGCCACATGTTCTTCGTATTCTTGGATATTCAACACGTTCTTAAATATTCTACACTGATATTTAAAAATAAATAATTGCTATTACATCGAAAACTTATGTCTTATAGGTTCACATTCGATCTAGAAAAAACTTAATCTATCACGATTAATTCTCGTGATTAAAAAAAATTAAATCATCATCCAAATCATTCAATTAAATATGAAAAATATGATGATCATAAAATCAGGATTAGAACGCCTGCAAAAAATATATTACAGTTCTAAAACTATCCGCCCCTGATAAACCGTAAATAAAAAATAAAATGGCTCTGATACCAATTGTTGGAGGCAAAATTACCAGGATCATTATTTTGTAAATGATTTTTGATAAAAAAAAATAACTGGATGAACAATTTCCAAAACGAGCTCCAGATAAAATTTTTGATGTCGAACGATCAAAATAAAAACTCATACAACCACAGTTAATTAAGAACAATACATTTTTGGACGAATCTACCACTACGATTTTGATTCCGAATTGAAATTCCTGTCAAACCTTCTACTGTATTTTCTTATGCGATTTTTAAATGTAGTGTGAGCTACAATCCTTCGAGAACTCGTACCGGCATAACCTGATCAGTTTTAGTCTTGAAGACAAGTTATGAATTTAGTTCAGCATACCTGTATATATATGGGGCTATAACAGAGACCTGTGGAGTAATTATAACAAAAACTTCTAGTGTAACCCAGATACGTATCCAACGGTTTTCGCAATAAAGCAAACTTTTCAGTGGTATCTGTAATTATGAAAACCTTGCAGCGGTTTCTACAATTTTTAAAAAATACTAAATTACAGTTCACACCACTAAAGAATTATAATTACACTCTAAGCCATAATCTCAAGACCTTCTTGTATTGAGCTCCTATTATTAAATGTTTAACCCGTCTCCCCACGTTAAGATTCTTGATACCCGTCAATTAAATTTAATTACTGACAATTTAATTTAATCGGCATCTTGAAATTCCTTGAGCTCTTCCGCTTAATTTATTTGACCGCCGGATAATCAAATCCACTTGTAAGGTTTGGCTCGGTCAAAACTTATAAGTTTCCTTAAGGGGTATCGTTAATCCCGATCATTTGAGACGTGAATTCCGTCAATAATTAAAATTCTCCATATAAATAATACCACTATCTAATTCACCGAAAATATAGACCCATATAAGATCGTACCCTCTAATGAATCAAAACAACGAATATTAAATATACGCAAATCAATAATTATTTCAGTATTAAAAGTATAAGTACTCTCATAATAACCATGGGGTATGAATTAATTTATATAGTCAGTATAAAATTTATTATCCCAATGTGTCCCATTCAATACACACAAAGTGTACAAGCACAGAGAGTCGAAACAATAGACGACGCTATTATCTATTATCCGTAACCAAGAAAGGCCTACTAAAATTGTGTGTTACAGTTGTACCAATGGTATGTCCATTTTTATTTAAACTATGAACAAATAACTTATATTCTACAAGAACCTAAAATCTGATCTTCTGTGTGTAAACCGTACTCTGCACACCAGATTAAATACTGTACAGAATAAAGAACGTCCATGCATAACATTAAAGAAATGATATTGCATACATTGCTCATTAAAATTCTTGTAAAATCAAAAATTAATTTTATTAAAATTAAATTAAATACTAAAAATATAATTTTTAATATACAATCCTAACAGTAGTATGTCAGCATGTGTTGAAGGTGCGGGAGATGAGGAAGGAGGATCGGTCTTGGAGCCATCAGATAACTCTGGATCATGATGAACTGTGGGTGGGGTAGGCTTCTTGGTAATAATTACTAGCGCCTATTCCTCAAGGTAATAACTACCAGCGCCTATTCCTCAAGGTAATAACTACCAGCGCCTATTCATGTAAACCACTACCAAAGGCTCGCTGACTCTCTACAGTAAAATGCCCCTTAGGATTGGTCACTGGTTAACTAGGTAGTTTGCCATCCTCACGGCGGTTCATAGTAACTGGTAGCTGCCCGACTTGTGTTACCAGCTTTGCAATGGACTGGGAATGAAAACGCAAATGTTGGATTCTCGCATCTAATTCTTGCAGGCCTTTCAACACTTTCTCCTCAAACGCGGTGTTTCGAAGAGGGGCCGAAGGTGCAATTTGATAGACAGGAGGTGGGTAGGTAGGCTAATTGTAGGCTGGAGGAAAAATTGGCTTTGGAGGTGGTGCTGGCATATTACCCTGATTGGATTGTTGTCGCCAGGAGAAGTTTAGATAATTTCTCCAACCTGGGTTATAGGTATTGAAAAATAGGTCGTTACTCGGACAAGAGAAACCTTGGGCTGCGTTGACTTACTCTTGCACAAACTTAGGGTATTGTGCAGTGAATTTGCAGTCAATGACAAAGTGAGCCGGGCTGGCACACAATACACATGGGCCTGAGAAAGCAAAAGGTGAAGCAGTTGGTGCTGCGGCCAGGCCATTAGTCAAAATTTGACTTAGAGTCAGTGTCAGGGTGGCAACGAGATCGGGAGATTTTGTAATCTCATACATGTGTTGGTTTAATTTTGTTTAAAAAATTTAGAACACTTTTTTTTAAAAAATATATAATTTAACTTTTTCTATGAAAACTCGATTAAAGTTTAACTAATTGATTAATTTTTTTTTTTTATGAAATGAACCCTCTTAATTTCAAAATACTTATTATACATAATCAAAAAAATTCAGCAACTAAATAATTATAGAATTTATCGAAATAATTAAATATTGAACGACGCACAACTAGTGATTCGATTATTTTTTTTTGATTTTCGATTAATTGTTTATATTAAAAGAAAACCCTTAATATGAAAATATTCATCATACACATTAAAATATAATAATTAATTGAAACTTAAATCAAAATAAAATAATAAATATCGATGCATTGCGAAATTAGTGATTTCGGTTATCTTTTTCGCTTTTCTATGGCGGCCCGACGATAGCGGCTTCGGTTTGAAACAAATGGTTTAGACTCTTTCTTAATCTAAAAATTTAGAGGCTTATTCTCATCTCTTTTTTAAAAAAAAAAAAGAAGAAAAAGAACGGTTAGAGAACGAGAAGAAAATGGAACGCAAGAATAATAAAATATTATTTGTAACGATCAACAAAATAAATGCAAGTTTAGATCTTATCGGTTGAAAACAAAAACCGTTGATTATGAAAAACACGATGCCAGAAGTATGTCTCTAAAAAATCATGAAGATCCGACTTCATTTGGCTCTTGATCCGTGTGCAAACGCAAGGTGAATTTCTTCCCCAAATTCCTCCCAAGCGACGCACTGATGTGTAATTTCCTAATCCCTAAGCTATCATGCGGCACAGTGATTTGTAATTAGCCTTCAACCCTAAAGGGTATATATATTTAAAGATAAAGATTTTATATATTTAAATATAATTATTTTATTTTTTTATTTCCTTAATTCTTTTGCCTTTCAAAAAAAATTATTATAGCATTCTAAAAGTTATTTCCTTCCTAAAGAGATTATTACCTTCTAAAAAAATTATTATATTATTAAGTTATTTATTATTATTATTATTAAACTTAACCTTAATGTTTGCATGAAAATCACGCATGCTAAAAATAACTTCATAAAACTCCAATAAAAACAGGTTTGGACGAAGTCTGTGAGACCCTAACCCGTTTTATTTTAAAATGATTAAGTGTTGATGGGGGTAGGAATTAAAACTTGATCTTGTTGATGTTTTAGGTGAGTATTTTGAACTTGGATACGCATGAAAGATATGTTCGAGGGAGAAAATTAGGTTCTAAGGGATGTTCGGATAAAAATATGTGAAAAGCATGTAAAGAAAAGTGACATACCATTACTAATTTGGTCATAACTTTTTGTACAAGATGAATTCTGGAATGACGTTTGAACCATTGGAAAGTAAACTTTCGAGACTTCAGTTTAAGCATAAAAATGACCCTATTCGGAGTTCGGACGAAGGAGATATGCTTCTTTAAAGTTGGGACAGCAGTGTAGTGGAATGGGGGAACCGATCAATCGGTCTGTTCGGGCATATTGCTTTCAAAGGCAGCGGATTGCTTGGGTTTTGTGCATAGTTTGTCTTGTAAGCTTCCTCTTCTCTCTCCTCAAACCCTAAACCAAAAGCTCTGCCTTCTCTTTATGTTTTGGGTGTGTTCGAGCTCAGATCTTGGTGATTGGAGGGCGGATCTTTGATGTACTCGTCGTGGGCTTCACATATATCCAAACGAAATCGTGTTTCGATGACTTTTGTTTTTTGCCAGTTGGTAAAGCTTCGAGTTTATGACTCTATGAGGTAGGATCCTAGACTCTCATGTCTTAAAGGGGTGCTACGTGAAATTTTATGCGTTTTACCGTTTTAAAATGCATAAATGATTGATCTTTGTGTTTAAACCATGTTTATTGGACAAAAAGCATGTTTTGCATTTGTTATGGGTTATTACAAAGTTGGTGGACGTATGAGTGTCTGTGGTTTTCAAAAATGTGGGCTTTAAATATGGAGAGGTTTATGTAAAAGTTATGAAAACTGTGTTTTGGAGATTTAGAGCTAACCCTTGGGATTGAACTTCGGATTTAAACATTTCGGTTGAGATGTCGATTAATCTTGATGGCTACATGGAAGATATAATAGTGTGTGTTTAGGTGTTTGGTACATGGCTATGCGCGTACCTATATCTGCTAAGTCATACTATGTGTCGTGTGAAGAATTGCATATTACGGCAATTTGATGTCCTACGGTGAAAAATCGTGAAGAATTGTGTATTGGGGCAAGCCGTTGTCCTATAGTGAAAGACCATGAAGAGTTGCATATTGGGGCAAGTAATTGTCCCGCGATGAAAGACCGTGAGGAACAAAATGATTAGGTTAGTACTATCCTACAGTGAAAGACCGTGAAAGAGTACAAGACGCATGTGAACATGATTGTTGTGTGCTTATTCTACTGTTGAACGTTATGAAATGAGATAAAAAAAACTTGTGGTTTGAGAAGTAAAACCGTGTTTGAGGCTCGTGTGAGTCGGGATATTCATATTATTTTGTTAACATGCTTTGTTTTTACTTCATGCTAGTCTGTTTTCTTTTAAGCATCGACTCACGTTGTGGAATTTGTGAAAAAAAAATTCAGTTGAACGTGGTCAAGTAGATTGATCTTGTGGTGTCAGGAGGTGGTTGAAGGCAAGACCCTTTAGTTTTGTCATTATTGGGTAGTTTATACTGTTTGTATATGGATTATATTTTGATGTAACATGTTTTAGATTTGAAAGCATGTGTAATGTAATTCTTATGGCCATGAAGCCGATTTATGCATAATATGTGTTTACGAGACCATGGGTTGGTTGTTATTTTTCGTAGTTTATTGTTACGGTTTTTGTTGGTTGGTTCAACGCTTTAAAAAAAAGTTTTCGATTAGTTTATACTTCTTATAAACTCTTGTGCCTTGAAGGAGATTTTAGAATGACTTTTGCTCTTTTTTAAAGTTATTTCCTTACTCAAAATGTGTTGAAAAGTATGAAAAATATTTTAAGTGTTGAAAATCATATTTTTTGCTTGAAAAAGAATCTGGAGTAGGACGGATAGACCGATCGATCGGTCTATCGAGCAATCTTTTGTTACTCTCGGTTCTCTTGTGCAGGCAAGAGACCGATCGATTGGTCTTTTCACCAATCGATTGGTCTAGGTCTCGGCTGTTTTCAAAATTTTTGGTATTTTGTTTCAAAAGCTTGGCTTTGGAGGCCATAACCCTAGTCTCTTGGGCTACTCTTTTACATTAAATAAATTTTTAGTAGTGCATTTTACAAAAGTTTTAACTTTCATTTTGATGTTATGATTTTTTACCCGTTTGTGTTTGGGCAATTTTGGTGGATCGTGGTATATCAAAGTATTTGTTCATAGGCATTTCACGTGACCTGAATTTTGGGGCGTAACAATATGGTATCAGAGTTCTAGGCTCGAATACCTAAGAGCCGTGGAAAAAGGGTGCATCACCTTGTGAGGAAATATGTATGTGCTTGGTTGCATGTGTTTAAGTGTTTTTATAACATGAGCATGATAGCTTGTTGAGCATGAGGAAGTTGTGTATGCGTGAGTATAGAGGTTGGACCTTAGGATTGATTAGTCTTGCCTTTAGGCGTTTAGATTAACAAATTTAGAAGCCAAGTTAGAAATGCGTTTAGCCGACGTACTTTATAGCAAGAAACCTAAGTAGGTTATCCAAATTAATGCGTCACTCTTGTCGGTTCTCCTCAGTATGTAGGATTTATTTAACATGATCTTGAATAGCTAAGTGTTAACATGATTATGTGGTACATGTTAGAAATAACATGATAGGTCGACCTTAGGTCGTTGTGTTCTATATTTGTTTTATATATGAACTATGTACCCTTAGATAGGGTGAGGTCGTAGTTTGGGTCTTGAATGTGTGCTTGGTTGCTGTTGGTTACTAAGAGGTAAGGTTATGGGTTGAGTGTCGATCACTTGGTACGTAGTGAAACTCGTTGGTGAGTTGGGGTTAGCCACATAAGGTTAGCCTTGGTTGGTAAATTGTTAAGTGCTTGTATGAGAAGAGTTTTATTCGAGTGTAGTTGAAGCATGGTTAGTGGCTTAGTTTTGGTAAATGGCTCCTCTTAGGAGTATGCTACTGGAAGTTAAAGTTACGTTATAGATGGCCTTGTGAGTAGGGTGATTGGGCGTCGGAGGCCCTGGGAAATCAGTGTTGTGATTGAATTTGTGGATAGAGGTAATCCCTTTCGGTTAAGGTTTGGTGTACGCGATTTTGGCCGTGTGGCGGATTAGGTACGTCGTGAGCCATGCTATGTCATGAGTCGTGTACTCGAAATGGGTTATAGACGGCAACATAGTGGATGGGAGCATAATAATCCTTGGCCGGGCATATGTTGAGATGACGAAACGTAAATGGTTCTAGGAATATCCCTTGCTAGCGGGGTGTGGTCGGTAGTCAGAGTAATGTCTGATGACTTTGGACGTTGTATACCTTATTAAAGTTCGGGAATTGAATTACAAGCAAATAAGCTCGAGGATATAGGGACGAGTATGAGTTACAGATATACTGGGATGAGTATGCATCGCTGCTGTGTTGGAATGTGTAAGGGTTCAGGTTACGGTTCTAACATGTGCCGAGTATCAGTTCTGTGGGAATCGTACGAGAATGCAGGTCCGTGGTTTGATCGTTATCCTCATGATTAGGAGATCGTGTTTGAGAACTGTGCTGGTTGCATGAGATTTGAAAGGACCGCATAAGGGTTCGATAGTGTGGTTGGCCTAGTACTGAGACAGTGTATCTAGAGTGTAATATGTCTTGAGGTTGTTTGTGTTCAACCTTAGGTTTATAGGTGGGTATGTTGTTTGCCCATGGCAACGAAGAGTGGAGTAATAAGGTTCAGTAGTGTACCATGTGATTTGGGTAGCTTGGGGCGATAGGCGAGAAACCGTGGGTTAAGATGTCCGTGATCGAAGTGTGCTCGGGGAGCAAAAGTGCGGGAGGTATCTGCATGGTCGCGAGAGTTATTAATAACTTTAGGTGAAAGGTCTCAGGATTAGATTTTCTTTGTTTAGCATCGTACGCTTTTTATGTGAGTTGCTTAAATAGTGGGCTCGAAGCCGTGACGTGGCTGTGATTTGCCTAGTGAGAGTTAGATTAGTGAAGCGCAACCTTGTGAAGTAAGGTCTTTGAACAATGGAAATGTTGGCATTGTGTCTCCGTGTATGGTTGGAGACGAGCTTATAGTTCTATGAGATGTGTTGTACGAGGTATGAGGATTGATGGTGTTCGTGTGTGTGCGAATGAGGTCTGAGAGTTGAGAGCTTAGTGTAACAGATGATCTAAGTATCGTGATCGGCGTCGACAGCAGCTGTGTGACTAATGTCAGTGTGGCCTCAAGGTAAGATTTACAGGGTTCTTTGGGGGCCTAGTGTTGATGGGTATTGGGAGTATGTTGAGGTTCGATCATGGTTTTTGGTTGGCCGTTAGTTTCTCAAGAAGAAGATACGGTTGTCTTGCGGACAGTTGTGGTGTGCGGACTGTTCCACCTTGGTTAGGTGTAACTGTCAAGATCATTGGTTGATTCTTGGTTCGGTTGTTTTGTGGAGATGGGAGTCTCCGTGGATTAGTATCCGTGTTGTGATCCATGAGTTTATGCCTAGGGAATGGGTACTACCGGGATCGGGAGATTGGAGGACTGAGTTCCTCGTGGGTTTTTCAGGTGGAGTTTGTTTGCTCTACCATATGAATGTGAGTGAGTAGGGTTGTGTTCCCTATAAGATCGGGTTGGTAGACCAGGAATGTTTGTCCTTATTGACGAGGGAGTTAGTGCTGAGATGTAGAGTCCTTTTCTACAGTGATCAACTGAGAATCGTTAACCGTTGTGTGCAGCTTGTTCTAGGCTGTGTGGGTATGGTTGTACCTCTAACTCTTTGAAGAGTGGAAATTTTGTTGGAATCTTGCAGCTGGGATATTCACGTGGTAGATTTTTGATAGGCATTTGTGAGTTTGGGTTTGTGTTCTGTTTGGGGCTTTGAACTACTTAGAGTTCTTATAGTCGAGAAGTGGTCGTCAACTATGGCAAGTGTTGTGTTTTGGTGTAACCGTTTGTTTGGATGGTGGTCCCACCTTGGTTAGGTGTAACTGTCAAGATCGTTGGTTGATTCTTAGTTCGGTTGTTTTGGGGAGATGGGAGTCTCCGTAGATTAGTATCTGTGTTGTGATCCGTGAATTTATGCCTAAGGAATGGGTACTACCGAGATCCGGAGATTGGAGGACTAAGTTCCTCGTGGGTTTTTTAGATGGAATTTGTTTGCTCTACCATATGGATGTGATTGTGTAGGGTTGTGTTTCCTATAAGATCGGGTTGGTAGACCAGGAATATTTGTCCTTATTGACGAGCGAGTCAGTGTTGAGACGTAGAGCCCTTTTCTGCAGTGATCAACTGAGAATCATTAACCATTGTGTGCAGCTTGTTCTGGGCTGTGTGGGTATGGTTGTACCTCTAGCTCTTTGAAGATTGGAAATTTTGTGGAACCTTACAACTGGGATATTCACGTGGTGAATTTCTGATAGACATTTATGAGTTTGGGTTTGTGTTCTATTTGGGGCTTTGAACTACTCAGAGTTCTTAGAGTCGAGAAGTGGCCGTCGACTGTGGTAAGTGTTGTGTTTTGGTGTAACCGTTTGTTTGGATGGTGGTCCCAAGAATATGGTAAGGTATGAGTCATGAAGGATTTGATATTTAAGAAGCCTTAGTTGGTATGACCTGTTGGGATTGACGTGATTGTTTGGTTTGGAATGGAAGGGTCATGATGAGTTCTGTATAAGAAGAAATTGCTAAGTGTAAGAGGCAAGTCTTGATTGGTTACTTGATGGATAAGTCTTGGGCTTGAATATTCTACCATTGTGGATTCAAGGGACCGATGTATTGTTAGAGCTACGCAGTGGAAAAAGGTCGATGAACGACGTCGTGACCGTAAAAAATAACGTTGTGCGATTTTCATGAAAAATAATAAAATAATCTGATATTTTAAGATTAAATATACCTTCAGGAAACTTGAACAAGTTTCTTTGATGCCAAACAACGATCCGAGACGACCCAACGATCTTCACACGTATATCCCGACGCACACGATGATCCCGGCGAATTGGCACCGATCCCGATCGAAGTCTTTTTCTTCTATTCGGTTTCTCCTCACACTTTTCTCCAAAGAGCAAAAATGAATTGCCAAAAGGAGAGAGAGGGGGCGACGGCTAGGGAAGGATTCGGGTTTAGTTTTAGCCTCTTTGATAGATATTTATTCCCATACTCACACATAAGATATGTATGGTGTATATCTTTCCTGCCTAAAAATTAGCAATATATATATATATATATATATATATATATATATATATGAAAACCAAATTTCCACTCCTTTAGTTAGGGCCGGCCACCTAGAGAGTAATCCCTAGGTGTGCCAAATTCCAACACTGCCCTCCAACAATTTAATTTAATTCTTGAATGTCCCCAGCAGCAAAATCGGCATTCTAATTAAATTAAATAATAACCGAAACCAATAAGAAAAATATCCATGCGTATAATGGGCTACGTGAGGGATCACGAGGAAGTATAGGACTCAGGCTAACGTACGAGAAAATCGGATATCCCTAACTCTGTCCTCGAGTTAGATCCATTCTCGCACGAACTAGAATTTATTTCACTAAAGGTCCTAACTGAACTCCAGGCCCTAACCCAAATTATGTCTTGAGTTTCCAATTATCAAATGCACTGAATTCTCCCCCCGTTTAAGATATGGATTCC
>JAULJZ010157035.1:0-28076 GCA_032270985.1 Heliamphora pulchella | reverse complement strand
TCAGACAAATAAAATAGCTTATAATATAATTAAATCGTTTGTCGAACTTTCTCCAAATCTTTAAATAGAAAAGATGGCGAAAAGAGTCTGCCGAGGGCTTTGAATAGCTTAATCTCGAACAAAATTGAACTTATCTCTTCGAAATAAAGAGACGAAAAGCGCGACCTTTGGGAAATTTGATCCGTAGAGCGTGCTTAATTTGAGAACTTGTAGACGAATCGGCACATTTTTTTTGAAGTGCTTGATAATCCTCCACGAGAACGTTTGAGGAGAATTTTGCCTAGAGTTTCGGGTGGAAAGAGAGAGTGCTTTGGAGAGTTTTTCAGAATTCTCTTGACCAAATGGTCCTCTCCAAATGAATGAGAGTCTCTATTTATAGACTTAAAGGAGCTATCTCAAATTTGGAAACTCCTTAATTTAAAATTCTTTTTTTTGATCTAATTTCCTGAATGGGAGAAAATAAATATTCTTTTTGTGGAGATAAAAATTCAAATTTGAATTCAAATTATCCCTCTCATATTTTTGAATTTGACTTTGACACATGGCATTGTGGGCCCCCTGTCTTTAAGGCAAAATTAACTTAAATCAATCACGAAAATTTATTAATTATAAATAAGTAAACAGTAATTAAACCGTACCAAAATTTTAGTGTCTACAGTCGCAATGATGGGCTGGCACCGTTTGGTCTGCCCCAGACGGCGTTTAGCGCTTGGTCTTGTTTGGGAGTGATAATGCTCTTATAAATAAGATCTTGGGCCTCATTGTTCTTCTTTTTCTGCAACTTGCGCATCCTTCTCCTTGCCAAGCGATCATCCCCTCCGTCCCCAGCATTACTCTGATTACCATTACCGCAAGACATTTCAACGATCATCTTCGTGTGCCAGAAGAGTTTTTGGCATCCTTGACTGTCTTCTCTCTCTTTTTCAGTAAGTTTTTAGCCTCTCATCCCTTTTGATCAATCTTTGTTTGACTTAGGTTTACCCTGTGTTTGTCACCTGGTCAATCTTTTCTTACTTTAACCTTTTTCTTCCCACATATAAGCACGAATATGACTAAAAAAGGTAAGTTTGTTAGGGAGGTTGGTACCCCGTCAGCCCTCGCTGCCTTTAGGGTTAGGTATCACATTCCCCCATCGGTTACACTACGCAACTGTGACCCGGACATCTCTGGATCTCATTTCCTCCCTAGAGGGAATGAAGTGGAATTTCTAATCACCGCCATTGTGGAGGCTAGGGTTCGCTTCCCCATTCACCCCCTTCTTAGGGGGATGCTAGCCACATGTCGGCGCACCCCCCGTCAGGTCTCTATAAATTTCATAAGAAGAGTCATGGGGGTGGCCGAGATCAACCGTAGATACGACTTAAACCTCGGTATTCTAGAGATATTTCATAATTATACCATCGCCTACAACGACAGTACCTACTACCTCCGTTAAAGGAGTGCTGCCTAACAGATGGTGCACGACCTTCTCGATTCAGATAAACATAGCGACGACTACATATTTGTGGGAGGGGACTTCAAATTCCCGCCAAACCGTGCTGGACTTGTTGGCCGTTCGATTCCATGGGTTTCAGGGAGTCTAGGTTGGTTCGGCCACTTCCACCTCTTCTTTATGTTACTTTGTTGTTCTCTTATTGCGATTATTGCTGATAGCCTCTTCGTTCCTTTTGCAGCAGCTTCCTTAGCCAAACAGAAGAAGAGACAAGCCAGCTTTGCCGAGGTACAGCGTTGTCTCAACATCAGACAAACCCGTTCGGCTCTAGAACTACTCGACTATGTACCGACCTACCGCCGGATAATTCGGCACAGAGAAACTAGACGAGCCTCAGCGTTCCCACCTCGTCAGCAGGTCGAAGAAATAGCTATGCCTCGGTAATGCACATTCGACCTTAGGTCGGCCGTCCTGGGCCGTAGCGTTGCCAGCACATCCGCTACTCCTCAAGTGAGGGTCTATGCTCCTCCATTGCCCCGAGAGTCGGTGCCTCCAGCTCCACCCCTTCCTTTGGTCCCCGAAGTGCATGCTCCGGACATGACCCCTGTCAAAGGCGGTTCTGATCTACCTAGTTCGCCTCCCCCCAGCGAACGTCCTACCCAGTGCCGTCAACTCATCCGGGGAGACGGCACTCCCGCATCCGAGATCAACCCGGAGAGGGAGGCTGAAAAGCTAGCCCCTGGCTTCCAGAGCTTGTCGAATCTGGATGTCAGATCAACGTCAACGATTCTTCGAAAGATGGGGGTGCTGCTCGTAGCCTTGCACGTGGGCTATCACTTCCACTCGACGTTGTTGACCACTCTGCCCTATCCATTTCGGCTCACGTTGATAGGGTATTCCAGCTCGGCGTCGGGGTAAGACCTAATATGTTATACATTATACATTGATATCTGCTTTACCTCGTTTAACTTTCCATGTTTCTCTGTACAGCAACTCCAGGCAGCGACTATCCACCATGACCGCTACACCGAGGCATCACGCGAAACTAAGCGAGTTGCCAAAGCCTTAACTCAGGCCAGGCAACGTATCAAAGACCTGGAAGCCGACCAGGTTGTAGCAGCCTCCACTCGCCAAGGGTTGGAAACCAAATAGAAGGCTACAGAAGAAGAGGCCAAAAAGTCGAAGGAGGAGACTACTGCCATAATGGCCGAACTGAAACAGCAACTGTCGGTAGCTCAGGCTGAAGTGGAGGTACATAAGAAGATTACCGCCGACCTGGAGGAATCAAGAGCAGAGAGAGAGGATCAGGTATGGCAACAGGGGTGGAATGAGTGCGATGCTTATCTCGCGAAGGAGGTCATGGGCATCCGGGCAGAACTTCTCGCCATCGGCTATAAACAGGTGCTGGAGAGGGCGGGGGTTCTGCTTGATTCTCCTTTGTGGAGCGAGCCCCCGACCTTAGCAGATGTTGCAGTGGCAGTCGAAGAACAAATCGCCAAAATCGAATCGACAGACCACGAGGTTGCCCCAGCATTCCCCTCTCCCTGCCCTGGAGATATTCTAGATACGGCCGTTAACCGTCATGCCTTTGATGGGAAAGAGGTGGTGGAAATTCTCGATGATGGCAACGAGGAATGCAGCGAAGTTCAAGGCGAAGTGGCGGACGACCGCCCAACATGATGGCTCTCCACCTTGACTTGCTCCTCTGCTTGAGCTTTCCTCCTCCTTTTTTTGTATTTTGTTTTGTTTGGGGTGTCCTCGGCCACTTTCTCCTTGTAAGGTCGTTCTCCCCTTGATGTACTGTTCTTGTTTAATGAATTGAACACTTTGCATTAATCTAATCTGTTGTTTCATCCTCTATTGCTTTCATCATGTTGTGAGTTCGTAGAAGCCCGTACTGCCCCTCTTGAGAGGGCATTCGATCCTCAGGCCGAACTCTCCTCCGAATACTGATATGTTAGAAACCCTGAGAGCTGGACAGCTCTTGAGAGGATGTTCGGTCCTCAGGCCGAACTGGCCTCCTTCAACGAGGAGATGTTAGAAACCCTGAGAGCTGGATAGCACTTGAGAGGATATTCGGTCCTCAGGCCGAACTGGCCTCCTTCAATGAGGAGTTGTTAGAAACCCTGAGAGCTGGATAGCACTTGAGAGGATGTTTGGTCCTCAGGCCGAACTGGCCTCCTTCAACAAGGGGTTGTTAGAAACCCTGAGAGTTGGACAGCTCTTGAGAGGATGCTCGATCCTCAGGTCGAACTGGCCTCCTTCAACGAGGGGTTGTTAAAAACCCTGAGAGCTGAACAGCTCTTGAGAGGATGCTCGTTTCTTAGGCCGAACTGGCCTCCTTCAACGAGGGGTTGTTAGAAACCCTGAGAGCAGGACAGCTCTTGAGAGGATGTTCGACCCTTAGGCCGAACTGGCCTCCTTGAAACACAGACATAGAAAGATGATTCTTCATTGATGTTCACAAAACATGAAGTGAGATACAAGTTCAATGGTAAAAACCCTTAAGTTGGCCGAATTCCATGGCCTAGGCACCTCTTTTCCGTATGCTCCCTTGAGATAATAAGCTCCAGTCTCGACAACTGCTTTAACTATATATGGTCCTTTCCAATTCCGCCCCAATTTCCCCTCACTCAAGATTTTTGTGTTTCCCATAACCCTCCTCAAGACCAGATCACCGGGGACGAACTCCCTGGGTTTGACTTTCTTATTGTATTCTCTGTTCATCATCTCCTGCTGGTATGAACTGGTCCTTAGAAGTGCTTCCTCTCTGCGCTCTTCAAGCAGATCCAGGTCTTTGGCAAGAAGCTCCTCATTCCGCTCGGGATCAAAGTCGTCTGACCTCATAGTTGGGAGACCTATCTCCAGAGGTATCACGGCCTCGGTGCCATAAGCCATCGAGTAGGGGGTCTGCCCGGTAGAGTGCCGAGGTGCAGTACGATAGGCCCATAAGACACAGGGTAGCTCATCTGCCCATCGCCCCTTTGCCTTTTCTAGTCTCTTTTTTAGTCCAGCCAGGATGGTTTTGTTAGCGGCTTCCGCCTGTCCTTTGCACTGGGGGTACGCCGGGGTGGAATTGTAGAATTTTATTTTGAGTTTGGCACAAAATTGACGAAATGACCGCCCATCGAATTGAGTGCCATTGTTTGAAATAAGTGCGCGGGGGACCCCAAATCGTGTCACAAGGTTCTTCCACACGAACTTCTTCATATCGACCTCCCAAATACTTGCGAGTGGCTTAGCTTCAATCCACTTGGTGAAGTAGTCTGTTGCGACCTCCATGAATTTTCTGTTTCCCACTGCTCTAGGGAATGGTCTGACGATTTCCTAACCCCACTATGCGAACGGCCAGGGGCTTGTAAGTGGATTTAGCTTCCCCGAGGGCTGGTGGATGAGAAGAGAAAAGAGTTGGCACTTCTCGCATTTTCTTATGTATTGCTGGGCATCCTTCTGCATGTAGGACCACCAATACCTCTATAGACACCCTAATTTGACCCCGCCCAATCTTAGGCGAATTCGATGATGAAAACAGATGGAATAATGCCTCGATACAATCCTCAGGAAGTGATCCAAGCCCGGTATTTGAACCTAGAACCTTCAAGCCAATAAAATTTTGACGAACCATCAAAACTTGCTGCCGAAGTAAGGCGACCGCCAACTCTCATCATGGCGCCCGCCATAGAACTTTGTAGAAATCCTAGCAAAAAATGACGACCGCCACCTTCCATCATGGCGACCACCATAGAACTTTTGAAACCTTTCAAAAATATGGCGACAGCCAACTTGCATAGTGGCGACCGCCAACTCCAAATGGGCTGACGTGTCCCAAAACGTGGCAACATCTCATTGGTTGAAGAATTCTATAAATACCGTACCCCAGCGTATGTTTTTAGTACGAATTTTGAGTCAGAGAGATTCTGCCGATATACCGAGTGATCTCGAGTCCCGACGCCCAAACCTTGCCGGACCACCAACCGACGTCGAAGCCTCGCTTGGATCACCACCCGAGAATTGGATCATTGAAGCAGACTCCCAACTTGAGGATTCCCCGACAATCTAGGTATCCTGCTTAGATTCTCGATCTTTCTAAACTCCATTCTATCTCTTTTGGAGTGATCGGATTAAATTTAATATTAATTTTGTCCTTTTCTTTCATTTACATAGTCAATCCTATTCGCTTAATGTAATTCGGTCATTTTATTTAATTGTTTAGTTATTAATCTCTTCACATTTACACTAAGTACATTATCTTTCTCTTTAATTAATTCATCAAATTAGTGCTAACATGATTTAACGATATGACTAAATAATGTCGTTACTGTTATAATATAAGTACTTACATAAAAATGGTTGTAATTGTCGATATTACATTTATTTAATTCTAGCATTTCATTTTTACGCTTTTCTTTTCTTTTTATACTAATTTAATATT
Source organism: Heliamphora pulchella (assembly GCA_032270985.1). Lineage (NCBI taxonomy): Eukaryota > Viridiplantae > Streptophyta > Magnoliopsida > Ericales > Sarraceniaceae > Heliamphora > Heliamphora pulchella. The sequence continues at coordinate 22,212 of JAULJZ010157035.1, read as the reverse complement.
CAAGTATTATTTACTTTCATTTTCTTTTAATTAGTCTAATTTCTTTTTACTAGCATTTCATATTATTTCATTTTTCGCTCCATTGTAATTCTTAGCTTTCATTTAATAGCAACGTAATTTTCTTCATTAGCATTTATCTTCGTTTCCATTTATTTTCTAGTAATGTTAATTTAACGCTTCACTTTATTTTCTTCTTAGTTTAATATTTTTTTTTCTAGTTTTTTTTAATTATTCTCTATTACTTCTCCTTTTTCTTCCAATAGTAGTGTAATTTTCTTTTCTAGTGTCTTATTTTATTTTTTTGTTGTTTTATTTCTTCTTGTAATGTAGTACTCTATTTTCCCTTACTATTAGTTTTAATTTTTTTGTAAAGTTCCATTTAACATTTCCTTATTTTAAATATTAGTATTAATTTTTCTATAAAACTCTATTTTTTTCTTTGATTTTATTTTTTTTCATGGTGCCTATTTTATTTTTCTTTTCTTTTGTTAAATCCAAAAATCATAAAAATCTTTAAATCTAATTTTCTTTTATTATAGTAATTTTTTTCTCTTTTGTTTTCTTTTTCTTTTACTTTCTTTTGTCTCTTTTAAAGCATAAAATGTAAATAGTTGGATTTTCCCTTTTAATAGTTTAATAACATTTTTCTAGTCTCATCATTTTAACACAATTCTCTTTTACAAACTTTTTCTTTATCTTCTTTATTTCTAAATCTTTAAGTTTAATTCCTTGGTTAGTAAAATTTTTCTTTTAACATAGAAATTTCACATGCTTTCATTTTGGTTATACTTTTGATAGTTTAAGGATATGCATACTAGCTTAGTGTTATGCTTAAAATAGTTTAGCTTACTTTTATAACAAATCATGTTTAAGTAATTTTAACAACTCTTTGCATATTTTTGTTCTTTTATTCAAACCATGCTAGTTTAGGTTATTTTTATAAAAATTACATGCGGGTGTGCTCCATAAATTCTTTAGTTAGAAATTGCATATCGTAGAATTTAGGATTTTATCTCTTTATTTGTTCTATTTTGGAGAGTTATATACATATCTTATGTATTTCTCATATTTGATTTCGGATGTTCTCTCTTTACCTCAACTTTATTTATTTGCATGCATTTGAGAAATCATATTAAAGAACCAATGATAATTAGTAGAGGCCAACCTTACGGTTGGGGGAACGGAGTGCCTAACACCTTTCTCGATTCGTACCTTAGCTCCCGAATTCTCTTTCTCTGGTTAAACGTTTTAAAGATCAGTAGCCATTTTTGTTTTTCTTGATTTTTCTCAAAAACTAAGTGGCGACTCTATTTTTAACAAAAAAGAATTTTCAAAATTTGGCTTTCAAGGTGTTTAAAATATATTTTTTAAAACATCTTTGACTTCCCTTATTGTTGACCCTTCAATTCCAACGCCACACCAAGCTCTTAACGCTCAGACCTCATTCACACACGTGAACACCATCCATCCGCATACCTGGCACAACACCATTGCACCCAAAACCTCACTTCACACAGTTGCGCTTACTCACCTACCTAACTCCTGCTAGGCAAACCACAATCACATCACAGCCTCGAGCTCACCGTCCAAGGCACAACATCAAACAAAGGGAACCTAATTTTGAGACCTTTCATCTAGAGTTACTAATAACTCTCACAACCATGTAGACACCTTTCGCACTTTCGCTCTCAAAGCACACATCGATCACAGGCAGCGTACCCTATAATTTCTCACCTATCACCCAAGGCCAACTAAACCACACGGTCCATTGATGAACCTCATCACTCCACACTTCGTTTCCATGGGTAAACAACATACCTATCTCTGAACCTAAGGTGGAACATAAACAACCTCCAGACATCTCATACCCAGGATGCTTCATCTCAGCACTAAGCCAACCACATGAACCTCGTGCGGTTCCCAAAAGTGATCTCCTAATCACTAGGATATTGACCAAACGATTGACCTGCCTTCCCATAGGAATCTCACAAAATTGATACTCGTCGCAGGAGCCCTTACATTCCCATACAACCATAACCCGTGCTCTTCCCAGCATAACTGCAATTCATACTCGTTCCTATATCCATGAGCTCACTCGCTCAGAACTCAATGTTCAAACCTCAAAAGGTATACAACGTCTAAGGTCATCAGACTACTCAGACTACCAACAACATCCTGCTGACCACCATCGATATCCTGACTACCAGGAAATATCTCCAGAACCACACGTTCTGCCATCTCAACATACGCTCGGCCAAGGATCTCTACGCTCCCATCCAATATGTCCCGTCTATACCCAGTCCCGAGTATACGACTCAAGACATAGCATGGATCACGACGTATCTAATCCATCACACGGCTAGAATCACGTATACCAAGACTCCAAAGGGTTGTCGCTATCCCTAATCAAATCGCATCGACTGATTTCCCAAGGTCTCTGACACCCCAGCACCTTAATTCACAAGGTCAACCATAACACTACTCTGACATCCGCTAGCTTACTCTCAAGGGGAGCCGATTACTATAACTAAGCCACCAACTAGGCTTCATTTGCACCTGAACAAACGCTGCTCGTACTATCATCTAACTGATACCAACCGAGGCCAACCTCACACGAAAGCCAACTCACTAATGAGTTTCACAACATACCAAGCGATCGACGCCCAACCCATAACCCTGCTTCTGCAACTGATAGCAATCGAGTCGCATAACCAAGACCCAAACCACAGTCTTGTCGTCTCTAAGGGTGTATAGGTCGTATATGAAGAAAGCATGAAACACGACAACCTAAGGTCGATCTACCATGTTATTTCTACCGCATACCACATAATCATGCTAGCACATAGTCACGACGATTATGCAGACATAACACCGATACCGAGGAGAACCAACAAGAATGACGCGTCACTTTGGATAACCTACTTAGATTCTCTGCTAGAAATCACGTCCATGAAATGCAGTTCTAACTTGGCTCTTAAGTTTGTTAGTCCAAACGGCCGAAGGCAAGACTAATCAATCCTAAGGTCTAACCTCCATGCTCACATATACACGACATCAACACGCTCATGTTCCAAACAAAGGCAACCAAGCACACACATATCCTCACAAGGTAACACACCCTCGTCCCACAGCTCATAGGTATTCGAATCTAGAGCTTTGATACCAAGTTGTCACGCCCCAAACTCTTGATCATGCGAAAAGCCACAGAACAACCACCAAACCGCCCAAACAAAAGGGATTTAAAACCAGAAGACCAAATAAGGCCAAAACTTTTGTAAAAACGTACTACCGAGGGTTTATTGATTTAAAAGAGTAGCCAAAAGACTACAGTTACAGCCTTACATGCTAAGCCTTCAAAAACAAAAGACGTGTTTTGAATAAGAAAATCTTTTCGTTTTAAAAGAAGCTTAGGCCGTTCCAAAATCTATCTCGAAGCATAAAGGTTTATGTGAAGCAAAATCATTTGAAAATTTCATTTGTGAACCGTTGATCCCAATAACGAAAAACGTAGAATGAAACTACGAAAAACAACAACTAACCCAAGGTTCTCTCAAAAATTTTAAAACATGCATACATCCATAATCACAGTATACGATTTACAACTTGTTACAAATAAACATGAAACATATACAATAGGTATAAACTACCTATCAAGACAAAATAGACGTCTTGTCATCAGCTACCTCTGGGCACCATCGAGTTAACTTACAGGACCACGCTTACCTAAAAAAAGTTTTACGGCAAAATCCCACCTGTGAGCCGAAGCCCAATAGAAATAGACTATAAAGCTGTAAAGCAGGTTATGCAATCATAAGCATACAAGCTCAACCACATGAGCCAAAAATCACTAGTTTTCCATCAGGCTAACACGAGCCTCAAAATGGTTTTATTTCATAAAACCCCACATTTTTGTCCTCAAAACCATGCATATCATATAGTGGGAGCTAACTCAACCACAGAGCCAAAAAAGTTTTCCATCTCAAAATCATAAGTTTTCATCCTTCAAACTATGCATATCATCCTAACAGATATCATGCCATAGTTAAGGGAAAGCAGTAAATAAACAGTATGCTCCACTCGGGTCACACAGCCAAGGAGAAAAGATGTAAATAAAATCCTATGTACCGACTCTACCGTACAGACAAAGGTAACAACTATAGGCTCCTGCCCATTACCCTAGTCCTGGACCACTTAAGGCCTACTAAGTAATGACAAGTTCTATATGGAGTAACAACAACAATGCCATTCATGGAGGCAACCGACTTCTTTATGGATTTCCATGACCAATGGGAAAGCACCCAAACCACGCACTTGCTTCTTTACGGATTGCCACAATCGATGCAAAAGCACCCAAACCACACATCTTGTATCTTTACAGTTTGCCACGACCGATGGACGAAACATAACCAAACCACATTGACGAGGATTAACCCGAGGGACCGTAGCGAACCCACTCTGCGCACGTTTTTGGACTTCCACCAAGGAGCAATAGAAACCCAACTCATAACCACACACTGTCACGGTACATTTATGAAAAATATTTAAAAACCCACCGTAGCTCAACTATAAAAAAACCCACAAAATAGTTTATACAACATATGTATAAAAGAGATCCAATCCATCAAAATGGAGATCTAAAATCATTTCTAACAAAACGTTTAAGATTTGAGACTCAACCCTACGGGTTAGCTCCAAACCTCTAAAAAGACGTTTTTCACTATTTTCTCAAAACACCTCGTTTTCAAACCTCCTTTTGAAAACTACGGATACCACGTAACCAGAACACGTATACAACCAAGAAAAGGCGTAAAAATCTACTTTTATCCAAAACCAAGGTTACACATGAAACTCACATTTGATGTATTTTCTATCCGGTAAAAACTCGTATAATTACACAAATCACTCTTATACAGCAGTAGGGTCAAGAATCCTATCTCGGCCAGTCAAAACTCGAAGCCTCAAAAACTAAACCTCAATGAAACTGAATTCTGTCCAGATATATGCGAAGATCCCGGCATCAATAGCGAGGATCCACAGACAGTTTGCTGAAAATCGAGCGCCAGACCCCTCAAAATCTAGAGAGAAGGCAAAGAGAATCGAAACTTAGCTTGGAAGAAAGCTCTATCAAAATATTTCAGCCTCTGATATTTATAGAAAACCACCAAAATTTGCCAAAATCCTTAGTTCGGTCGACTGGACCCCTAGTTTAGTCGACTGAACAGCCTACTGGAAACATGAAAATTGCCCAGCGCCACGGTCCAGTCGACCAAACACTCTAGTTCAGTCGGCTGAACTAGAAAATCTCGGTCCAGTCGACTGGGCCAACCCCTCCAGTCGATCGAACCTTAGGGCAGTGTGTTTTTCCACGTAAAAATTGATTTTTCAGCCCAAACGTTAGCCAAACAAGTCTTAACAGAACCCGAACACATGCCAAGGGTGTATTTAAAACATTCCAGAGGTTTCGAGATATGTCGAACACTTAATCATTCAAAAAAAGAATCGGGTCGGGGTCTCACAGGTTGTGGTATCGACCCACACTTTTGATTTTTCAGAGCGTACCTTGGTGTCGACTCATTCTATCTCTGGTGTCAACAGAAGATGAAAGGTATCCAGAGAGCTACTTGGTGTCGACTCATGCGAGCGTTGATGTCGGCACAAGTTGGTCAGGGTCTGGAGGATTCCGTAGTGTCGACTCATAAAAGCACTGGAGTCAACAAATGTTGAGTGTTGCCCAGATAGCGACTTGAGGTTGACTCATGAGACTCTTCGTGTCAACATTATTATTAGAAAGTTTGGAGGTTCTCTTGGTGTCTACTCATCTGTGCATTGGTGTTGACACAAGTTGATTTTCGTCAAGGTTGGTTAAGTGTCGACCCATGCATATGTTGGTGTCTACTCATTTTGATCTTCAGGCCTTGACTTGGTGTCGACTCAGCCACTTGCTAGTGTCGACTCAACTTGAATTCTGGTCCAATATTGAAGGTGTCGACCCAATTGGTCATTGCTGTCGACCCAACCTGTTTTCCTGAAATGTCTCAAGCAAAGCATTAGTAGTGTCGACCCTAAAACTTAATGGTGTCGACACTTGAGTTTATCAAGCATGCTTTGCCTATGAGTGTCGACTCAAAATACTAATTGGTGTCAACTCAAAAGTTCTATTTAATAACACCGAGTGTCAACCCATTTAGTGTCAAGTATCGACTTAAATGACAAAAGGCGTCAACCCATAAGCATGTAGTGTCGACTCAATCTTTTTTGAAAAACATTTAATTAAGTATCTTTTTAAACTTTAATTAGAAAATGTATTTTAATAAAATCATCAAAATTTATATAAAATGCCTTTGGGCTAACAATCTCTCTTTTTTTTTTATGATGACAACATTTTTAGAAAACATATTAAAAAGAGTTTGGACAAGGGTACTCCCCTTATCATCATGCCTTAATAGGATAAACAATTATGTCAAATATGGCATAACATTTTTGTTAGTCTTAGGCAACCCAAGAGAGGGTGAATTGGGTTTTGAAACAATAATAACAATTTAAAAAACTTTTTAAAAACTTTTTAATTTCACAAAAATAAATATAGCAGAGATATAATCAATAGTGAAATTAAAGAGGTAAGAGAGAGAAAGTGGAACCAAACACTAGGTGTAACACCCTGGTACAAGGTTATCCAAATTGACGCGTCACTCCAGTCAGATTTTGTATTCCCAATGGTAGACTTGGAATTAATCATGGCTGATATGATGAGGGCAATTATGGACCTATGACGAACATTAGACGGAATCAGTACAGCTGTGAACAGCCAGGCCAGGATTCAAACTCAATGCCAAACACAAATCCAACTCTTACAGGCCCAGCAAATCCAAAACCAAGCTTAATGTCAGCAACTTCAACCTTGAGTCAATGATTCGTTGAGTTCATCTATCGAGAATGAGACTCAATCCAACGAAGGGAGAACTAAGGCTGTAAAGATGCTAAGAAATCCTTTGATCACATTTGAACAGTTGCTTGATGGGGGAGTTAATGCTGAAAGTTTCATTCAATTAGGGGCAGTGGAAAGTGCGAGATCAAGTCAAAGGGTAATGAAACCATGCATTAATAACCCTAATCAAGTTGATAATAACCTCACCGACATTTCTAATGATCAGGTTTTCGAAGTAAACATCCTAAACCCAAAGCTCGGGCAATCTCGTCAGCAAAGAACTTCGAGAATAACATTCACTCCTTTGAGAGTTTCGCTTTCTACTGTCCTTAGTAGTCTTATTGAGAAAGGCCTTCTCAAATCATTGGAACCAACCCTGCCACCAAATCCTTTGCCACCCTGATATAATCCAACCTAGGACTGTGCCTTCCACGAGGGGTATGGTCATTTAACCAACAATTGCATGAGGCTTCAACATGAAATCCAAGATCTAAAAGATAACAAGGTGATTCCCTTGCCTACTGCTGCTCAAAAGCAGAATGTAGCCACTAATCCCTTATCGAATCACGCACTCAGCAGGATGTGAATGCTGTTGAAGGAGGGACAAAAGGTTTTGATCACACGAAATTTAGTCTCCACAAGAGAATCAAAGCCAATTATAATTCTGCCGTCTGATCTAGAGGTGCTGCTGCTTAACGACCTTATTTAGGATATGATAGACAATGGTTTTGATAATTTCTCGATCTTTATTGTCCATGAGAAGGAAGTTCCTCCCCTTGTCGATGGTAATGATGAAGAAGATGAAGAAATCAGATGGTTATGGGAGGATTTGGGGCACCTTGAGGCATTAGATGAGTTAGAGGAAGCTGGAATTGATATCAAATGGCATGTCCCGACCATTCCAAGTGGTGATATAGCTTGGCACCGAGGGGCAGCCTGGTACAGGGAAATCGAGCCGAGTTTTAAAGTTGAAGAGGCACTGAAAGCAGTGTCAAAAATAAGAGAGTCTTTGAAAGGAAAAGAAGTTGATAATGAAAGAAGGCAAGAAGAGAATTTATCAATCGGTAAGGAGACCAAGAAGAAAGAAGAGTAGGAAAAGAAAGAGAAGGGCTCACCCTAGGTGAACTCGTTGGGAATCGTAATTTCTGTGTTCGATCCCTCTGTATACATCCTTTCTCTTCAGGAACCAAAATCAAGAACTCCTCTACCCGAAGGGCCAGCTTTATGTTCTCTCGATGTAGAAGAAATCTTGTACCAAGAAGAGAACAACTTGTGGGAATTAGAAGAAATAGAGCAAGAATTCATGGATATGGAGTATGATGAAGGAGAAGACGTGCCGAGTAGCACCTGATTATGGAGGAACCGTATGACCATGGTGGTTCTTGGGAACCTTGGGTCCCTCCCCCGCCATATGATTACAAGGATCTGTTTGATTAGGTATCATTGCCATAACTCTTTGAATTAGAGACTGCTATGAGTGAAGAATCCCTTTAGTTTGCATAAAATGTGATGGTAATCGAGGAGGATCTTTGGAGACTCGAAGGAGCTAGTAAAGAAGGTAACCAAGCAAAGACAAGCATCGACGACTTCTTGACTTTCCAAGGGAAGACATATCTGGTGGCTAAAATCCGCGAAGTGACCGACCAGTTCGAGGGTTTGTGGGAACCCGAGAAGTAAGTTAAACATCTGAGAAGAAGCGAAAGGCATTTTAAGCCCGCACAATTGGAAATGGGGCAGCCAAGTAGGGGCATAGAGGAGTCAAGAAAGCAAGTAGAGAAACAGAACAGTGAAGAGGAAGGTATAATTTTGAAGCAGCTCAAGAAGGCGCAGGCTAATGTGAGTATCTGGGGACTACTCATGGCTTCCCACAAGCACCGACAGGCAGTCCTGAAGGCTCTCAACAGCATAGACATCCTGATCGATGTGTCCCCCGACCAGCTGGTTGGAATTCTTGCTTATGCCTAAGAAACAGTCTAATATTATCGCCTTCAGTGACAGAGACTTTTCGACAAAGGGACAATCACATAACAAGGTACTACAGCTGACAGTCTAGTGTTTGGGAAAATGGGTGCCGGTCATTTTGGTTAACAACGGTTTGGCTCTCAATGTGTGCCTACTACGAATTGCTTATTATTTAGGGTTGAAGACGTAAGACTTCAAGCCAAGTGCACAAGGAGTACGGTGCGTATGATAACACGAGAAGAGATGTGTTGGGCTTAGTAACTGTCGCTGTGACAGTGGGAATGCTCGAAAGCAAGGTAGAGTTCCATGTTCTCGATGTGCCACCCTCGTTTAATCTGTTGCTGGGAAGGCCATGGCTACACGACCCGTTGATTAGAGTAGTTCCGTCGATCGTGCACCAAAAAGTGAAGCTGATCAAGGAAGGGGTAATCGTTACCATTCCGAGTGAAACTGGCTTGCCAACCTCGCTCAGTGACACTACCCCACTCCTCGAGATTCAACACGGGGAGAAGGATCTCCTTCTAAATGGGTTCAACTTCGATGAGACTAGGACTATCCAAGTTTTGATGAACGAGGAGGAAAACTATGTGAACCCGAAAGTTATAGCGATGATGAGGGGAATGTCCTATTTTCTAGGAATGGGACTAGGCAAGCACCTGCAAGGAGTCTCGGAACCAATTCCCGTGCACCACAATCGCCATGAATACGGACTGGGGTACAAGCGAGAGTTGGAAGAACCAAAGATGGGAAAGTACGAGACAATGTTGAATGGACGCTGTATTAAGGAAGGGGATGATTTCACTTACTGTGGGTTTCTCGAATCATGGATAGAGGAGAAGCCTAATTAAAAGTTGCCAGGACTGGAAATCTTTTTCGGCCACTAGTTATCTGATAGTAAGGAAGACGCAGAGATATGACAGATGGGATTCACTGAAAAAGTGCCAACAAATTGGGTTGTTCATTGCAAAGGGGGAGATCTGGGTTCTTTCTTTGATGAAGAGATGGTCCGAGTGCGTATAGGTAACAAAGAAGAAAAGGATGTGCTGATGATGGATGCTGATGCGCCTACGGATTACATGTACTTATCATAGATGCTGCTAAAATGTAAAAGAGTCAGTCCTTTGAGTCTCTTCGTATGCATGATGTGAAAAGTGAGTGGAAATCTGATGCTATTGAGTCCATTTTGTTCGAGTCTGTAAACGGTTCCTATGATGACAAATCTGCTGGGAATGCACCTGTTGGCATCCTGGGTCCCTTTCTAATTCGAGTCCAAAATTGTAACCCCTGTTGAAATTAATGAAATGAATCTGAATTTTGCTTACTTCATCGTGCCTCAAATATCTTGTATAAAATCTGAAAATTTTAATGAATTCGAGGGGGATATCCTCCAAAAATTAAAAATTTTAATTGAAAAAGGAGAAGAAATACGAGCTAAACCCATAATAGAAGAAACTATTTCAATAAATCTTAATAATGAAAAGGATTCGCAGATAGTTCAGGTTGGTTCTGCGCTCTCTTAGGAAGAACGTGAGCAGTTAACCCTTTTATTAAAAGAATTTAAAGATGTTTTCGCATGGTTCTACGAAGATATGTCTGGAATTAACCCTGATATCGTACAACACCAAATCCCTCTCTATCCTGACGCTATAAGGAGGACATAAGGAGCTTTCTAGGAAAAATTCAATTCATCAGTTGATTTATCTCTAAACTGACAATGACATGTGAACCTCTATTCTGTCTTTTAAAGAAGGGGATCAAGTTTCAGTGGGATTAGCAATGCCAAGACGCCTTCGATGCCATACGGAACTATCTGCAAAATCCTCCGATTTTGTCACCACAAGAACCCAATAATCCTCTGATACTATACCTATTTGTGACTGATTTGGCAATGGGGTGTATGCTTGCATAAGAAGATGAAGCCAAGGTAGGAAGAGTTGTCTATTACTTGAGTAAGAAGATGAACGACGATATACGCCTTTGGAGAAGACTTACTGGGCGCTAGTCTGGGCATCTAGGAAGTTACGCTATTATATGTTAGCATACCGAGTTATTCTAATCCTAAGGATGGATCTGCTCAAATACCTCTTCGAGAAGCCAGCACTGATAGGAAAGTTGGCTCATTGGTTACTCATACTGGATGAATTCCACTTGTAGTACGTTGCAAGGAAATTCGTGAAAGGGAGAGGTATTGCAGAATTTTTAGCCAACTACCCTATTAAAGGAGAAAAGAACCCAAGTTTGAGTTTCCCGATAAACAATTGTTAAAAATTGAGAAGGATCTGTGGACCCTCTATTTCGATGGAGCCTCGAACCAATACAGGTACGGGATAGGGATACTCTTCATCACTCCCAATGATTCCCATATCCTTTTTGCTTTTAAGTTGAGTTTTGAGGTCACTAACAATTATGCCGAGTATGAAGCATGCTTAGCCAGATTAAAAGCCGTCTTAAAACAAGGGGCAAGAAAGTTGGAGCTTATAGGAGACTCAGCTTTGGTCGTCTCCCAAGCAAAAGGAGAATGGAAGGTTAAGGAAGAAAGTTTGATCTAGTACCACCGAGAGCTCGAAATAATGATCCCCTATTTTGAGAATGTGGTGTTTACTCGTGTTCTGAGACTACAAAATAAGTTTGCTGACGCTTTTAGCTATGCTGACATCATTGATAGACATACCTCCAGGAGTAAGGATGAAACCCTTGGAGATTCAGCAAAGTGGTACACCCACAATTGGTAATATCATCACTACCCAAGAAGTCAATGATGGACTAGCATGGTATCATGACATTTGGAATTTCATTGAGAAGGGAGAGTATCCTAGTTGAGGCAGCAAGAAGGATCAAAGAGCTATAGGAGACTTACCACGTAGTTTGTGATCTATAGGGGAGAGACTTACAAAAGGGGATATCTAGGAGTTAATAAGCTCTGTGTTGACACGGAAGAAGAACACGAGTTGATGAGAGAAGTTAACAGAGAAGTTTACGGACCTCACATGAGTGGGATGATGATGAAGATCCTGCGCCAAGGATACTTTTAGACGACGATGGAACCGAATTGTCACCAGTTCATCCGGAGATGCTGGAAATGTCAAATCCACATAAACCTTAGTTGTAACCATTTTCAGTTTGGGGAATCGACATGAAAGGGAAAGTTATGCCTAAGGCATCAAATAGACATGAGTTTATCCTTGTAGCAATTAACTACTTCACGAAGTGAGTCGAAACTGCCTCCTACTCTGTCCTAAAGTCCTCCCAGGTAGCCAAGTTCATTAAGAAGAATCTTATCTGTCAATACGGGGTCCCACACGAGATAATTTCTAATAAAGGTTCTCGCCTCTAAGGTAAAATTTTTGGATCTCTTTGAGGAGTACTGAATCACTGCTCGTAAGTCTTCCTCGTATAGACCGCGAATCAATGGACCTGTGGAAGCTGCTAACAAAAACGTAAAGAAAGATTCTGTAAAAGAACAATAGAGAGAAGTAGAGACGGAGAAGCTGCCATTTGTATTTTGGGGATATCAAACGTCAATCGAGACCTCCACCAGAGCAACACTATATGCATTGGTTTATGAATGGATGCAGTCCTACCCATAGAGCTGGACATTTTGCCCTTAAAGATTATGGCTGAAAGCAGTATTCCCCAATTAGATTGGCAGAGGGATAGGTTCGAAGAGTTGTTTTTGTTCGATGAAAAGAGACTCAGAGCATTATTCAAGGGTATCAAAGGAGAATAACTCAGGCATTTAACAAGAATGTTTAGTCTCAAAATTTGAAAGAAGGTGATTTAGTTCTCTACCCCGATCTTCGATTTAAGGGGTAAATTTAAACCTAATCGGACCGGCCTTATCTTATCAAACCCTGATGTTAGAAGGAGCCGCTATTCTTATGGATTTGGATGGTAATTTTTTTTTGTACGCCAATCAACTCGGATCAGCTTAAAAGATTTTATCCCTGAGAGAAAAATAGAAATAAAGTGAAAAGCTCACTGGGATGAAAACTATAAAAGCATCCCAGGCAAAAGTTAGAGTAGTCCGTAAGGCCGAAAACCCAAAATGGCGACCTTGGCAAAAGTTAGGGCAATGAAAAGGAGAGTGCCAATACCCGAGTGCAACCGAAGCCTCGAACTACATTATGGCCTTACTCCCTTCTTCAGGATACGTAGGCAACTTCTGTCAGAAGTTCGGACCAAACTTTTGTTCAAAGCTCTCCGCTGTAATCATGTTTTAAGTAGTTGATCAATGCAAAAGCTTACTCTAAGATTTTCTAATAAATTAGCTATACTGAAAAAAAAATCTAAGGAATAGTTTCAAAAATTATCATAAACTAGAAACGGAGAAACTTTCATTAAAAAGTTTTACTGATTTAGTATGATTCTAAAAACAAGAGAGCCTCGCAAGTCCTCATCTTTTTCCTAAAAAAAAAACTAAAAGGAAAGCATCAAGATATTGGGGCACAACAAACAAAAGTCAAGTCTTCCTTCTTTTTGCGTCTCCACCTTGCTTTGCACCCCGCTCTAGCTTCTTCCCTAGCCAAGCTTCGCAATCCCAAAAAAAACTCACCATCAAACTCGCTACCAACTGGCATCATCGGTCGGGAAGACCAAGCCCGACGGTACTGGCCTAATAAGGAAGCTTAATGAGGAGAACTGTATAGATGGCTCATAGTAGCATCAGGCCTAGTCGGAGTGTGCCCGAGCTAACGAAGAATGCGGTATAGATGATAGAAAGTAGCCGAGTTCAAGTCAATCAACAAGACCCCAGGGTGATCCATGGTGGCAGCAGTCATAAGGAAAATCTTCAACCAAGGGCATTGCTAGGAAATGTCCTCCCTAGTCCTTCCAAGTAGCTTCAGTGGAGCAAAGGTGTTAAGCTCAACAATAGACAAAGGACTTTATACTGTAGCTATCAGATATGGGCTTCTCCAGCAAGTTCACCTTCTTCATCAGCCAAACTAGAGAGAAACACAGAAAAAGAAGAGATGAGCAAAAAAAATAGAGGGAAATACAAGAAAAAGGAGAGCTGAGGGGAAAAAGATAGAGAGAAACACAGAAAAGGAGAGCTAAGCGAAGAAAATAGAGAAAAATACAGAAAAAGAAAAGTTGAGTGAATACCTATAGCAGTAAAGCACTGCCCGTGAAGCAAGGGGCACCCTCATAAATGCCTTAGAAAGGACTAGTGGGAGGGATCCTGGCCCTCGTGAATCTGATAAGCTACATCCACCAAAGAAGAGCTAGCCCGTCCATCAGAAGACCTCAAAAGAAGATAGGCCAATAAACAGATACAAAGAGCATAACGACGCTGGAGCTGAAGGGGTCGAAATCGGCCAATGATCTGAGCCACATCAAGAACTCCACAAGTGAAGCCTCATGCTTGGGGTAGCCACAAAGCTGCATCAATCAGTCCTTAGGACTCAAAAATGGAGTATGAACTATGACTCTATCTGGAGATGAAATCTCAAGACTAGCGAAAAAGTTTTACACCGTCGGGCACTGCTCCTCATATCCAAAACAAAACACGTGCACGCCGGGATCCCAAATTTGGGTAGCCCCTCTCAGAAGAGGTTAGTCGATTCTCATGATCTTCAAAGAGAATAGTACGCCAAAGTTGACGAAGTTCTTGCGCTCGACCGAGGAGAACTCGTCCACCCACAACAAGAGGGAGTTGTTGAAAGAACAAGCCATGGAAAAATAAGGAGAATAAAGAATATCTTAGGCAGTGGGATCTTGACCGGTAGGTCCCCCTTTATAGATCTCAAAGGAGAGAGGACCACAGAATCAGCTTTATTTTTTGCGCCAAAAAGCTTTGTCACAACCGTCACTTTCAAATAACATGGCTACGAGATTTTTCCTCACGACTGTAACCTTTTTCCTATAGAAAATTTTTGACAGCACTTCGCTTTCTTGCTAGCATCCTTGCTAGGAACTTATAAGTAACTCGCAACACAAAAATGGGCTCACAGGGTAAGTATTCAACTCATAAACATACATCATTCATAATAAAATATTCGAGTGATCGAAAACACGTTTTCATATATTTGAAAAAAGACAAGAATCCACAATGAACATTATGTAATCTAAAGGCATGAAGGCCTGTACCAATCAAAACAGTAATGTATACATGTGTAGTGCATCAAGTGTATCAGCGGGCACACATGCCTAAGTAAAGACATAGGCACGCAAGCCTCCATGTACAAAAGAAAAAAGAAAAGACGAAGGAAGCAGCAATTGATTGTGAGAACGTAGGCCTCCATGCAGGCCTCTCCCTCTATTCTAAAAACCCTAGTCACATGCGAAGCATTGTCTAGGTCCTAAGTTCGTGAGACGATCCTTAGGTTTTTCTAAGCCCTAGAGAACTAGGAATCTCTCTCTTCTAAAACCCTAGTCATATGCGAAACATTGTCTAGGTCCTAAGTTCGTGAGATGATCCTTAGATTTTTTCAAACCCTAGAGGACTAAGCATCCCTCTCTTCTAAAACCTTAGTCATGTTCGAAGCGTTGTCTAGGTCCTAAGTTCGTGAGACGATCCTTTGGTTTTCCCAAGCCCTAGAGGACTAGGAATCCCTTTCTTCTAAAACCCTTGTCATATGCGAAGCATTATCTAGAACCTAAGTTCATGAGACGATCCTTAAGATTTTTTCAAACCCTAGAAGACTAGGCATCCCTCTATTCTAAAAACCCTAGTTATATGTAAAGCGTTGTCTAGGACCTAAGTTCATGAAACGATCCTTATCCCAAGCCCTAGAGGACTAGGCATCCCTTTCTTCTAAAACCCTAGTCATATGCAAAGCGTTGTCTAGGTCCTAAGTTCGTAAGATGATCCTTAGGTTTTTTCTAAGCCCTAGAGAACTAGGCAACCATCTCTTCCAAACCCTAGTCATATGCGAAGCATTGTCTAGGTCCTAAGTTCGTGAGATGATTCTTAGGTTTTTCCTAAGTCCTAGAGGACTAGACATCCATCTCTTCCAAACCCTAGTCATATCCGAAGCATTGTTTAGGTCCTAAGTTTGTGAGACGATCCTTAGATTTTTCCAAGCCCTAAAGGACTAGGCATTCCTATCTTCTAAAATCCTACTCATATGCGAAGTATTATCTAGGTCCTACGTTCGTGAAATGATTCTTAAATTTTTTTCAAGCCCTAGAGGACTAGGCATCAATCTCTTCCAAACCCTAGTTATATTCGAAGTGTTGTCTAGGTCCTAAGTTCGTGAGATGATCCTTAAGTTTTTTCAAGCCCTAGAGGACAAGGCCTCTCTCTCTTTCAAAGCCCTAGTCATATGCGAAGCGTTGTCTAGATCTTAAGTTCATGAGATGATTCTTAGGTTTGTTAAGCCTAAGCGTTCTAGGCACCCTAAGCCCTGCTTCCCTGGCACCTCCAGTGGAGTTCTTAAAGCTTTAGATTGTTGATTACTTCTTTAGGTCTTGATTCGACCTTTTGAAGTTCCTATGTTTTGTGCCATACCTTGTACCTGCACCATGTTTTTCATCTGTTATGCATCATGATTAGTCTGTTTGCATCATATGCATTGCTCCACGAATTACGATCGGTCTGATCCCTTGCAATGGGGAACATAAGAAGCTCGATGGAAATTTGGGTTCGACCAGGTTTTTTGTGTGTTTTGTTTGTGCCTAAGATTGGCAGCTTGTTCAATCGATTTGTCTTTGGAGTTTTGACATTTACTTGCACTATGAGTTGTTGCAAGCTCTGTCAAAGAGGGGCAACTGCAGACACCCCAATCTGACCAAGCTGAATATTAGGCACCCGTCTCGAATGCGCTTCAATGACGAAAGTATGAGAATCATGCTCAAAGATACTCCCAAGCAAGAAAAATGACAAATATGGCTTATGTGGCGTCCCATCCTCCAGGCACGTTGGGACATACATAAATATAAATAAAGGGATATTTTAGCCATTCATTCATATTTACATACGCTAGTTATTACATCATAAAGGAGTTCTGAACCGATCAAAAGTACATAATTATTATAATTTCACCAAAAAATTTCAAAAATTACACTAAGCGTGAGAGAACTGAATATAAGCACAAAAGCAGAGGTCTCGACTCCTCAAATGCATCAACGAAATCCACGTGCTCTTGGAACTCACCCTGTTCTTCAAACTCTTTTTCTCCCTCTGGGACAACTTCCTCCAAGAACTCTTCCTTACCTGTGGCACGAATGCCATGAGTCCAGACCAAGAAGAAAAATACTCTAACATTCTAACTAATCTCGCGGCACAAAATTCACCGCAACACGTACCATATAACACCCAGTATAGTTTATAGTAAAAGAGACAGATAAATTTATGACGGGATAGCAGATAAGTCAATAAACATGTGCGTATGAAATGCAGATGCCCAACCTAACATGCACCCAGATTATAATAGGAATTCCATGCCGGGAACCACCAGAGTAGACTTAATGGGACTTTGATCACCAAACTTATCCTCACCTCATTGCGAATAGTAAATGCGTCGTCGGGCTTCATACCACATCTGTTTTACTCAATGAAAATGGCGTGGGGGCGGGCCAACCAATTATCAGCCACCCTTATCTGGGCTAACAATCCCCTCCTTAAGAACCAGGATGCTCGTTTAGCGCCAACCCAAAGTCTAAATCATCAAACCAGAATACTAGCGACGAACCCATAGTGCCCAACAATCTCTATAAACCATTTCAAACACCAGGGATACACCCAGGGTGTATAAACCAAATCTGTAATACCGGGGACGCACCTAGGGTGTACAAGCCAAAATATTTTTAAAAATGGCAACCAGGGACGCCCTAGATTTAAAACCAAGAAGAATAATCTCAGCACAGCCCATCCCAACAACGGTTTGCACAGATGGACTCCAGCATGCTAGGATGCAAATGACAATGTTCTTGATGTATGGTATGGATCTCAAATACAATCATCTATAGCATGGCATCAACTAGCATGGCAAGATTCATAGTATAAAGCGCAAAGCATAAGGCACTAGTATGTGAAGCACGAGCTACAATTCTCAAGATATGATTCAAACATGATAACATGAGTTCTAAATCATCATACATTTACTTAAAACACTAATCAACTAATTCAAATCAAACATCATACAAAAACTCGGGTCTCATAGTGAAGGGTACTCAAACATAAACCTAACAAATTCTAAGGCCAAAATTTGGGTATTAAATTAAAAGGGCCGACAAGGTTTTGGGGCATCTAGACTTGGAATCAAACTATGATTTTTATACCCCATTTAGATAAAACTATTTTTTACAACTCTCATGTTTAACATCAAGGCTAAAACCTAAGGCAAAAGGGTGAACAATTCATATTAAGTAACAACGGTTCAACACTTTTCGCAAGATTTTACCAAAATTATGCTTCTGTTGGTCTCGGTTTTGGGGTATCATTTCAAGTCCAAATGAGCCCATTGTTTAGTATGTTCTAGTCCAACAAGTCCCCTACAAGTTTCATATTTAGACCTAAGGGTAGTTGTTTGGAACAAGTTAGAATTTTTTGCCATTTTAAAAAGTAGGTTCTGTCAGCTGCCAAAACTCAGCAGAGCCGGTTTTGGACAGAGAGTTTGAAATGGTTTTGGAGTATCATCCCAAGGCTTTAAGGTCTGATTTTTTGGTACAAAGTACTTCAATATTTTAGCTACAATTTTTATGTAGGCTACTTTTGGAATAGGTCACTAAAAATAGGGATTTTGAGGTATATAAATATATGTAACAGAATGTTCCTTGGGGGCTGAAACTCAATAGAGACTTTCAAAGGGATTTTTACCTATCAAAACTCAGTATTTTGTTCGTATTGTTGGTGGGTCTATAGATATACATGGTATCTACAATTTTAATGTTTTGATGAAAGTTCGGATCTCATTTTAAAATAGGGTTTCCAAGTCGGTAGTGTTGCATGGTCGGAAAATGACACACTTTGGTAAAATTGCAATATCTTGAGTTCTAGTTATGGACATGAGTTGAAACCAACTTTGGATGAAAGATAACACAAAAATATAAATCTGAAAATAAAGAACATGCTTAAATCAATTTTTTACATTGAGTTATGGCATTTCAAATCTTAGGGTATAAACATTAAAGTTCTCAAAAATTAAGCCTCCTAGGGTTCAAGTCTTCTACTTATGCCATGTCAAGTTTTTGTTCCATTTCTTTGCATGCTTGTATTTTAGACTTTAATATCAAGGCTCCATCACACTTAGAAGTCATCAAACTCAAAGGTAACAACACGCAATAACATTTCATATGATTCATAAACAAATAACCCCTAATTTGTTACTACGACGCCTTGTCGGTTTGATTTCAGTTCTTGATTTTTAGATTGTTTAAAGGGATGTGTTGGGGGATATTTTGAAAGCTCTTAGATACAAGGTTTAAAGGTTTTAATTACTTATTTTAAGAGATGAAAGAAGGGTAGAGGTTTGATTTGGACTTAGCTTTCGAAAACCTCCTCGGTTTCTTCTTTTTCCTTCATTTTTCTTCCTCAAACTCACCCTAACTCTCAAGATCAAAGGGTTTATGGTTCCTCCCCCTATCTTGGCCAAAAATAACATATGGAGAAGAGGGACTTTGGCTCTCTTTATGTAGGCAAGGTAAGGGGACATGTGGGAGACAAAAAGTACCAAAATGGTCCTTTTTCTTCATTTTTCATAAATGTGACTTGAGTTTGATTTGAGTTGATTTAAGTTTTTGTGGGTTGAATTTAGATATGGGGAAGCTAAATATAGCAAGGGTTCAGTTTGGGAGACAAAAATCTGTTCCCCCATCAATCAAGGAGTTTGTCTCGATTTCCGTGCCCCTATTGTGCAAGAAAATGCATTAAACGTTAATTTGATGTATCTTTTTGGTATCTTTTTCTACTGAGACTTATTATTTTAATATATTTATGAGAAATATAGTATTTCCATGTATTATTATAGTTTCCATAGCAATTGATTAAATAGATGCAGTCTTTTAAGTCAAATTAAGCTATTTTGACAATATCTGACTTTTTAACTTATTTTGTTGTGTATGAACTTCAATAATAATTTGTTTGCTCTTGTTGACTTATAACACTATATTATTATGTATATTACTTTTTTAACAAGTATTGAATTATCATAATGCTTAATTTAATACATTTCTCATCATTTTAAGCTAAAAAGAAAGCAAAAAGTCATTTTTTGGCACACTTCCCAAGGTAGTCGGCCACTAAGGTGCTTTTTTATCATTTTTGATGGTATTTTGTCTTTTCCTACTTAATTGTACTAAATCTTTGATTTAGGATATCCATGTGTTAAAATTTAGATTTTTAATACTTTTTGCTGTACTAGGGGCAAAACGGTCGTTTTACCCTATTTATGAAGATTTTTAATTTTTAATTCATTATTTTATGATATTTACTTCATTTAGAATGTTGGGAGACTCTCCGGGTGCTAAGATTTTGTTGACTAAGTTTTGGACCTTTTATGGTTTCTGGGCCGAACTTAGGGTTTTC
This sequence comes from Heliamphora pulchella, assembly GCA_032270985.1. NCBI lineage: Eukaryota > Viridiplantae > Streptophyta > Magnoliopsida > Ericales > Sarraceniaceae > Heliamphora > Heliamphora pulchella. The sequence continues at coordinate 1,858 of JAULJZ010157035.1, read as the reverse complement.
GATTCGAGTTAGGGTTCTGAACTTCTTTTGTGTTCTATGGTCTCGTGGACTATCTGTCACTAACACTAGGGTCCGAGCAGGGTCTTTACACGGGTTGTTATCAACCGGGTTGTTACAACTAGGGTCTGTACTGGGTCGTTACAAACTACCCCCTTAAACAAATTTCGTCCTCGAAATTTTGCCCCGTACTTCATTGTATGGAAGGTTGAGGATGATTTACTAACTTTGAACCTTCTCGTTCTCCAAAATTGTGTCCTTGTTTACTTGAGCTATTATTTATTGAGGGTGTGGTTAAGGTCGAGCCCATATATTCAGTACTTAGAGTAATGGTTGTTTTGTCCTACTAACCTCTCAAACTGATTACTACCAAATCTTCAAGGACCATGTCACATAACCAACTAGCCCTAAAAAGTTCGTATCTCTATCACGTCAGTTAACCTCTTCCCATTAACTGTTGCTTCTACTTATGTTGGGTCCACTTGAATTTCTTCTCCAGGTATAACATGACCTAAAAAATCACCCAGTCCAACTAAAATTCACATTTTCCAAGTTTTACCCATAACTTATGCTTTCTCAGGATCTACAAAGAATCTTATAATGTTTCCTGTGTTCCTCTTCACTCCAAGAATATAACCGAATATTATTTATCAACACAATTACAAATTGGTCTAGAAAGCTTCTGAACACCCGATCCATCAGGTCCATTCGTTAACTTGAAAGGTATCACCACAAATTCATAATGCTCGTAACGAGTCCTAAAGGTAGTCTTGGGTATATCAGACCCCTGTACTTTCAATTTATGGTATCATGACCCCTGTCTATCTTTGAGAATACGTTGGCTCCAAAACACAACTTACATTGGGTACGACTTCCACAAGCGATCATATGTCTCTAAACTAGCTTACCACCGAAACTAATTTCAAACATTCTCTACTTCTGTCTGGAAAGATTGTCACTCTACCAAAAACCAGCTCATTGCCACATTTAAACGTACATCGAAGACTACTTCCCGATCGGCTAACGACTATTAACTCAAAACTACATCACCACTTTGTGTTGAACTACTTTAGTCTTTCGACCATCAAGATTAATATTGCCACTTGAACCTAATGAGTCACTAGGGCTAAACATACCACATAGACTAAACGCTCCTTAGGTATATGCTTACTCATATGAATCCAATCACAACATCGTCACATATTTCCTTCACGTACATAGCATCCACCCTACAATCCTTTAACTGAACAGTATTAACTCCTGTTTATAAAGTCTCTTATCATCATCACTCAATTCCTTCACACATTTTATGCCACACAATCGAACTAAGAACCACTTTCGCACTTTAATTATTTCATCTTACCCACATTCTACCAAGACACTCGATTTACTCAAGGCTAATTACAAAAACCATACCCTTGAATTCGTATAGTGTTACTTATGCTTCCACTCTTTTCATTCAAACACTTATTTCTTCCACGCACTCACACTAAGTTGTTACACAACTCCACTAAAAACAACAAGATTATGTCACCCTTCAACTTCTCATACATAGAGTTCACACGTTCCCATAAGGAAATTCCTTCTTTATATCAGCAACATCTACTTACCAATCTAAAAAAACTTACTCTAACGAGTCACATCACAAAATGTTTTCGGAAGCAACTTCCTTGCGACTCACGTTGATACCACAATGGAAACTGAATACCACTCCATAAGGGTTACATAGTCTAGACGCCATACGAATACAAACTGATACTTTAAGAACCTACCACGTCAATAGCTCGGGTTTCAGCTCACGTTGTGAGATTTTGTGCTAATCTTTTTCAGGTGGGCGTAGTCGCGTAGGTTGATCTTGAGG